>JAJJBR010002382.1:0-144622 GCA_022817965.1 Solanum lycopersicoides
CAAGTTAAATTCTGGGAAATTATTTGCTTCATAAGAATTAAGTGCATGAATCTTCCCATTAACAATATGAATTGTGTAATGACAAACATGTAACTAAACCTCATAGCTAGGGTTGTGGAACCATGGGTTGAATAACAAGGTAATAAATCTAACTTAAATAACCAATTCTAGAGATAGTGGATGTGCTCTGCATGTTATTGATAATTTCTTTCAATTAGAAGTCTTTTTAACGGTGGCCAAGTTAGAACTCGCCTATGATGCTGGACTTGCCGACGAATAGGTAGATAATAGGAAGAATTATAACATAGATTAGTTACTATCTTAATATAGCTTAGCTATTCTTGTAGTATGGTACGAGTTTAATAGCTTAGTCAAGCATACCGAGTACGATGTTTAATATGAGTAAAAGATAAGGGTAGTAGTATAGCAACACTACGTAGCCGGACCAAGGTGCGGAGTGAAATTCTCTAGATGCCGGACCAAGGATCTTAGAGATACATAACTTATCACTTTACATGCAAGATATCAGGATAGAACTGTTGATGAGTTAGATTTACCAAGATGTTTAGAACCTGTGGGGAAACACTAAAGCCCTAGTTACTTTTATAATTTGATTAAAACTTCGAAAGTTAATTTGTTAGTGTTGCATTCTTATTTAGTTATCTATTTTATAATTTAGAAATAAAACCCCCTTTTTGTTCTCTTTTTTCTGGAAATTAGTTGGCTACTAAATGTAGTAAACAATAGAATAAAGTTAAGTCTGAACTATTTCCCTTGTTGTGGGATCAATCTCAACCTCATTAGTTGGGTTCTTTACTTGATACGACCGCTTTACTTCTTATTTGAGAAGTAAGTTTGAGCCTATCAGTTGTGCCTAAAAGTGACCTTGTGTGTCTAAGCATGTTTCGTCGAGTTTTACGTGTTCGTTTTGGATGAAACTTATGTGGTAGGTCCTAAAATCAAAAAATAACATGTTTGAATTGGAAACGTCTGGGCAAACATCCCCAAGGACCAACAAAGGGTCCTTGAGAAAGAACCCATATTGGAGGCCTAAGCTGCCCAAGACAGCCCAAACCACGGAAGGCAGTCGACGGCCAGTAGCCTGGTCGACGTCCCGTATGTTTGTCCGTCCATTGGGACTTAGGTTGGGGAAGGGATGAGGACCAATCCCAAGTTTATGACCCAACCTACGGAGGGACAGCACGGTCCGTGCTTGGACCTACGTACCGTCGATGGCATCCGTCGGTAGGGACTTAGGCGTGAGGAAGACTGGAGCCAAGGACAGGTCTCTATCCCAGACCATGGACCAGCAGCACGGTCTGTAGTTCAAGAGACGGACCGTCGATGGTCATGTCGTTTGGCCTGTGATCTGCACGCAGTCCACTGTTAAGTCTTAGGGGTGAACTTGTAAATTCACCCCACTTCCAAAAATAAGCTTTGGAGGTTCCCTAATGGTTATTATGGTATTTTACAAGTGTTTATAAGGCTTTAACACTTAGAAGATTTCATTCTTCAAAATCAAAAACCCCAAAATCCTTTAAGAATTCCCAAAGACTCCATTGAAGTCCAAAGTCAATGAAGAGGTTGGTGTGACGTTTTGAGTGGAGATTCTTCATCAAAGTAAAGAATTAGCTTCATTGAGGTATGACTTTTGATCCTTTAAACTCATTTCATCAAGGAGCCTAACTTTCAAAGATGATTTCTACAGTTTTCAAAAGATGAATTGACCTTTTTGATGATCTACCATGGGTTCTTGCATTAATGGTTTTCAAACATCTATTATGGATTATATTGATGTTGTATTGATGATTTTAACCTAAAATTACCTATGAACCCATGAAACTAATGAACCTAAGATTTTTACTAAATTATGGGTTACTTGATATTGACTTAATGTTGATGAGTTCATGTGTAGTTTCTTATGGGCTTTCTATTGATGTAAGAATTGTAATCAATTGTTATCAAATTGGTATTGGATTGTTAAATCTATGTTGAATTGGTTTAGATTTAATTGATTTCTAAAATTGTGTATTGAATTGGTGTTCATGGCCATGGGTAAGGGCCTTATGATGTTGTATTGGGTGATTTCGTATTGGCTTGAAGTGTTGATGATGAATTGGTGGTACGCTGCCCTATTTCTTCTTATTCAATGTTAATTATACTTCAATTATGTTATGATTGGTTTGATCCACCTCTGGTGGTGGTGCTATGTGAATTGATGTGGTCTTGTCGGCATTATTTTAAGTACATTGATAATCATGGCCTTGTCGGCACTACTTGAACTTATATGGCTATTTGTGTAGTTGATTTGATGATGTGTAATAATATCTACTATATGTGAAAGTATGTGCTATTCTATTGATACTATTTAGGTACTCATGTTATGCTGTGGCTATGTGTTAATTGTGTAGTCTTAGAGTTGATACATGGTTTTTCCTAAATTGACTAGATGAGTGTAAAATGGTTAAGTTGATAATGTAAGGTAATTAATAGGTTTACTAAATAAGGTTAAGGGTCATTCCTAAGTGTCTAAAGAAAGATAGTATATATGTGTTAAATGGAAGTATGTTGTGTCTTGTTTAGGTAGACTTGTGTCCCTTACATGATGCTTATGTGAATATGTGAAGTCTTGACTTAGGAACCTAAAGGGTCTTAGTCTTGAATAAATGAAAATAGGTGAAACCTTGAATTATGATAAGAGGGTCATTTATGTGGAACCTTGAACAAAGTGGTAAGGTTATGAATCGTGAAGTAGTGAACCGTAATGGTATCCTTCATGTAATGAATGATGGACTTATGGTTGGTTAGATGGAACGACATCATATCATACCTTAGGAATGTCATAATGATCTTCTTGTTTCCATAGTGACATAGCATTAATGGACCTTGCTTGGGTAGGGTAACTGTATTTGGGTCATAAACTTGATATGGACCCATTTGTATGGACCTTAATGTAAATTGATCTATGAGAACTAAGGCTAGCACCAAGTAAGTATGGTTAAGTGAAGTAGTTCTAGTTAAGTATGAGACTAGAATACAAAGTAAGCCCTTTATATTCCTTAACTATGTGTCTACATGGTATCTCTATGTTCTACCATTGACAAGTAGAACACCTCATCGAAGTAGGATAGAACTGCATATTTCCATGCTTTGCTACCATGGTCTATGTCGTTTATTGCTTATTCTCATCATATGGGATATCTATTAGCATTATAGAAGTTCTATGAAGTTTAAGTGGTGGTATGGGACGCTACTTAGACATTGCAAAATAGGCTTTAAAGATGTTAATGAGAGTCCCTAGGTCTTGTCTAAGACCATTATTTGAATGTCCTTTATTTGATGTATATCTTCTAAATGAACTAATTAACTAATGACTTAATGATAACGAGCATGTAAATGAATACCTAATCTAAAGTGACTTAAGGATTCCTTAGTTAAAGTGTGAAGAGGGCATAAAGGATGATCTCTTCATGTCTTATCTTTGGAGATCTTCAGAATGACTCCAGTTAGGTAAGTTGCTTGATGTGTTGACATGATCTAAACCTAGGAAGTCTTAAGGATTATCTAGGTAGCCTTTAAATGAATGTATGGGCGTTCTCTTCTAGGAATACTTGAGTAAGACTTTTGATAGCCTTGGTAGGGGAGATTGTCATATCTTGTATGTCTTGTATGTTGATGTATTGTAGGTCTGTATGTGTCTCTTCCTGAGCAATATTGAGGATCGTTTAGGCACATCTAGAGAGGGTGTATTGGCGGTCTCTCTTTGTGTGACTTAAGTGAATCTTAGGATGGCTTTGGTGAGAAGACTACATGCTAGAAGGTGTTCAAAAGATAAGATTTGGATTTCACTGACTTCACTGTACAGTGAAGTGAACTCGTTGTAATGTGAGTCTTAAAGAAAAGATGCATATTTCCAATAAAGTCCGTTTTCATGATTTTATGCATAATGCATACTTAGTACATGTTGTTGTACTAATTCCATGCTTTATTTTCTATCTATAGTTTTTGGTAGGTGAAGAGCTTTGGGAAGAAGACTTGGACTACGAGATCGTTCAAGAAAAGTTTTAAGTATGTCCACACTTGACTCGAGGGCATATATGTCATTTTAAGTTTCTTTATTGAAGTTTTGTAATAGAATATATAGTAGTATGTTTTAAATTAGTATGGGCCATGTCCTAAGTATTGTCGTGTATTAAGATGATGAACCGAGACTTATTGTTTTCCTATTTCTACATATATGAAAGAGTTTAAGACTTCTATGTTGTTTTATGAAAAGTTTTGATTCCGCACTACTTTTCGTTATGTATATGCGATGAATGATATGAGAGGCTTGTATGACACCTCTGAGAGCTCGAATACACCTGTTTCAATCCAAGATTGAACCCTAACTTCTAGGGTGTGGTTTCGGGATGTGACACCATTGATGCCCCTCGTTTGTTGGGACTGGTTTTTGACAGATTTTCTCACAACTTGGTTCCTCTTCAAGGACCCTTATGTGGTTCATTGGGTAGTCGTGCCAGAATGTTTCCACCCTAAATACGTACGTCTAGGTGTTAGGAACCATCCCTATCACTTTGAGCCCCAAAATAAACCTAGAACGTCATGAAACATACTAAGGCCCACTAGCACATCTCAAGGCTAACTTTCAAATGTCATTGGACGTCATTGGATGTTTCACCTCCAAACTCTCTCAACCTCTATATACTGACTCTAAACACTATATTTTACAATTTAGTACCTCATAAGTTCATGGAACCACACATTAGGCTCTATTTGGACCTAATTCATTTTTGGGTCCTTACACATCTATGAAAAGTACTGCGGAATTAAATCTTTTCACACGAAATAGTAATACTTCAAAATATCTTTCATAGAAAATCAATCATAGAAAAGACTAAGTCTCAAATTCTCCATCTTAGACACACGAATATCTTGAGTCACGGTCATACATCAACATATAGAAAATATCCAAGTCTATTACATTACATTCAATAAGAACTCTTAACATAATCATGTCCTCGAATCTAGTGAGGACATACCAACACTTGCTTGAATGGAATTCTAATCCAAGCTTCACTTGAAGACTCCTCTCAAATGCCACCTACACCTTTAGAGATAAGATAAAATATATGGAATTAGTAAATTGGAATGCACTAAGTATGGTGACATGTAATTAAAACCATGCTAAAAGGACATTTGTATAAAACATGCTTTTTTGGAGATAACTTCACAAGACTAGTATAAGAGTAACTTAAAAGTCAACATAAACACATATAGTCACATTACACAATATAACATCAATATCACTCCAATTCACGATCAAACTCTTCTACGAAAGGTGATTCTAAGGCTCACTCGAGTGACTTATGAAGCGACCGCCCATACAAGCCCTTCACATACACCAAAGTGATCCTTTAGATTACCTGAGATAAGATTATTCCCATTTTTTACATTTAACTCCCCACCTAGAATTACTCTAAGACTCACCTAAGTAAGACATGAAGAGACTGCCCATACACCCTCTCAAAGCCTTCCTAAGCAATCCATAAAGCTTCTCTAGATAAGTACCTTTTAATTAAGATGCATTTTATTTAAGTCATTATGTTCATTAAGTTATTTATGAGAAATTCAATCATGAAGGACTTTCACATAACGGTCTTTGAGAAGACTTAGGGAACCTACATACAAACATCTTCAAAGCCTACCTGTGCAATTTTTAGATGGCATCCCATTCAACTACCTAAACTTCACAGTACTTATCCAACACTAGCATGTATCCGACATGATAAGAATAGGCAATAATCGACTATAGACCATACTAACTAGGCATGGAGGTAACACCTCTAAAACGACTTAGGTGAAACTAGAGCCTAACATGTGTGTCATGAGGTTCTAAATTCCTAAAATGGTTAATAAAGATATTTGTAGGCAGTGTATAAAGTTTTTTGATGTTTGGAGGTCAAACGTCCAACAACTTCCATGACATTCAATAGATATGCCTTGAGAAGTGCTTGTACTTTTAGGTGTGCCTTTGCAAGTTTCACCTGTTCGTTTTGGTTAAAATTGATTAGAGAGGTCCTTAACATTTATACGAATATATTTTTGGAGGAAACATTCGAGTAAAACTCTCCAAGGACCAACCAAGGGGTCCTTGAGGTGGACCGAACTCCTAGCAAAAAACTGTCGAAACCTGACCCACCAACGGAGACAATAGACGGCATTTAGGCCAGTCGACGCCCCGTTGATGAAAGAAGTAGGTTGAAACTTGGTGTGGATAGATTGTGATCATTTTTCATCCTCTGTCCCACACCACGGACTAGCAGGATGGTCCATAGGTGGGTCTACGAGGCATCATTTTAGGGGTCGTAGGTAGTCTGCAATTTCCTGCTGCATCTCGGCCACCTCAAGGGCAAGTTTGATATGTTAAGTGGGTTTATAAGTCTTAAACACTTAGATGAATTCATTATTTGAAAATCAAAACTCAAAACCCCTAAAGAACTCACTAGAACACCATTGAAGTTTAAGGGAGCTTGGAGCTTGGAGGGTGATTTCTCCGTCAAATCTTCTCAAATGTCGTTGTCTAGCATCAATTAAGGTATGGTTTTCATCCTTGAATCTTCTTTCTTCAACGTGCCAAGCTTCAAAGTTTTTTTTGAAGACTTTCTCAAAAGATAAACTTCTAAATTGTAATCTAGCCATGGGTTCTTGCATAAATCGTGTTGAATCAGTGTATTATGATTGAATTGATGTTAATTTGACGATTTTTGTAATACGTCTAAAATTATTTAGGTTAAACTAGAGCCTAACACTTGTGTCTTTTTGAAGTACTAAAATGGGTTATAAATATGTTAGGAGGCAGTGATTAAAGTTTCTTGAAGTTTGGAGGTCAAACGTCCAAGAACGTCGATGACGTTCAAAAGGTTTTCCTTGAAACGTGCTTGTGTTTCTTAGTGTGTTTTGTCAATTTTTACGTGTTCATTTTCAATAAAATTGATGTGAGAGGTCCTTAACATGTGTACGAACATAATTGGGTTGGAAACTTCTGGACAAAACTCCCCAAGGACCAACCAAAGGGTCCTTGAGGAGGACCCAATTCAAGAGCCTAGACTGTCCAAAACAGTCCCACCGACGGAGGGCAATGGACGCCCAGTAGGCTGGTTGACGCCCCGTAGGTGGTGGCGTTGATGGAGACTTAGTCTAGGGATATTAAGCACCCAATTTCAAGGATATGACCCAATTAATAGTTGCGAGCACGGGTCGTCGATGGGTTGACGCCCAGTAGACTGGTCCGTCTATTCGCACTTGTAGAATTTCTGCATGTGTCTCGGCCATCCTAAGGTTAGTTTGGGGTTTTCACCTAGCCTTCCTAAAATTAGTTGGATGGTTTATTAAGGTCTTTTAGGTATTCCGAGTAACTTTATAAGTCTAGAACCCATTTTCAAGTCATTATTCAAAATTAAAACCCCAAGACCTCTAAAGAACTCTCTAGAACACCATTGGAGCTTGATGGGAGATTGGAGCTTGAAGGCTAATTTCTCCATCAATTCTTCTCAATTTTTGTGGTCTAGCATCAATTAAGGTATGGTCTTCATCCTTGAATATTTTTCCTTCAAGGAGCCAATCTTCAAAAGTGGTTTTCAAAGCTTTCTCAAAAGATGAACATCAAACTTATGATCTAGCCATGGGTTCTTGCATAAAATGTGTTGAATTATTGTATGTCAAACTCCGAGAGCATACCCTAGAAGATATGCTCTCGGAGTGCGACGTGCAAACTTGACCTCTCGGAGGTTTTGTACAAGTAGTGTGGAATTAAAAAATTTCACAAAACGTTCTAATAGTCTTTCAATATATCTTTCATAAAAATCATAGGAAATACTAAGTCTCATTTCATCAAATCCTCGACACAAGAGTACTTGGGACTTTCACGACCCTCAAGTACATCCTAGAAGTTAGAGCATCCTTGAGTCGTCACACGGCAATTGAGACTTCAAGAAATCTGAAATGAGACACTCTTACCATTCATTGCATAATAAAACATTATAAAATAAGTAAGAATTTAAAAACATTCAAGTAATGGTGTTAAAGAAGACCTAGGGACTCTCACTAGTATCTTCAAAGCCTATTGTACAATGTCCAGATAGCGTCCCATACCACCACCTAAACTTTATAGAACTTCTCCAATACTGGTAGGTGTCACATTCGGGGAGCACCCCCTAGATATAACCGACGTCGTCGTCCTCTTTGAGGACTAAGACTAGACCCTTAGCATTTGTCATTACATTCATAGGTTAAAAATACGAAAAAATTAAAAACTTTTACTACATCTACGTGGAGGCTTACATAGACCTCAACATACACATAATATATATTCATATTGAGTATACATAGACACTTTGTATATGTAGATCACCAAGTCTTCTACTTTTATTGCACATTTATATATAAAATAGAACATAGTCATAAAGTTTGTCTCATGTCATAACCATCTAGAAATGATAATAGCAATTCGGGCATAGCCCTACAACAATGTAAACAAGCCACATATAGGCTTATACAATCGTACTCAAATTAAAATAGAATGAACATAAGAGTCTTAGACCTAAACAACTCCATAGCTAGATATTGTCATCGCCCTCGGAAAGTGAGGACCCACCCGCTTGGATGGTAGAGAATATCTAAGTCTTCTTCAAGTCGTCTCGAATGAGCCTTCAACGACCGAAACCTAAAATATTTGGGAAAAGGGAGAAAATGGGGTTAGTACGCCACTTGTACTAAGTATGAGACCATATGCATATTTAACACCAAAACATGCTAAAAAAGGACATTTAGTTAAAACATGCCATTTGTCCTTTTGAAAGTCTTATGCACAATCAATCAAACCATACCAATCATCAAGACATGTTCAACATGTCAAAGCAAATCATATGCATATCAACATACTTGAACCCAAATCTCACATATAACTCTATCATCAAGTAAATAACATCACAAGCATGAATAAGAGTTTATCATATAATAGCAAAGCAAGACAACTAATCATGAATCCTCATAAAGTCAACAAGTGCAATGACCATGCAAAGCCCCATAACCTTACTCAATCAAGTAACCCAAGAAGAACCATAACTAATAACCCACTTCACATAACATAGCTTTCAAATACACATAACCTCATACTTTAGCAACAATAAGCAATTACATGTTCAGAAGCATCATCATCTTCATATAATATCATTTATGTAACGTTCCGGAAAATCATATGTGTAATGAAGAGCCAGTATGCCCTTAGCATAGCCTAATAGGGGTACATAGTCACCCCAATGCCCAATATTGAGAAATATTGAGCATAATATAGAAAAATTGGCTAAGGGTTATTAGACAATTTTCTATATATGAATAAGAAATATATTTTTGGGTTGTCAAACCCCAATCCAAGATTGATGTTCGATTAATGTACCTGCAAAGAAGATCCTAAGGTAATAAAAATGGTGTCTCAACAAAACATATGAGGTATGAGGCATCCAACTGTCAAGCGTAGATACCATCACACATGACCATCTAAAATGATCATGTAGATTAAGCCGTGCCCAAGGACATGGTGAGGGTCCTTGGGACCATAAGTAAACATTCCCAAATGAGCCATCAAGATAAATTAGTTAGGAAAGTGCAAAAAAACCCATGTGCAAGCACATGGGAATCACACGTGAAGGAGCCGGCCTAGGGGGACCACGGAACCACCCTAATCGAATTCGGTTAGGGCGGTTAGGCTAGACACGCATGGGCGGGTCCCTCCATGTAGGACCAGCCAACCTAACTAACTCTAAGTCCTAACCAATTATCCTAAATAGACAACTAACCTAGGACTAACCGAATTGGACCCCCTAATGCACCCGACAACCTAGGACTTAGTCGGGTGGCACATAACTAACTTAGGGACAACCTGGTACCTAACCTAGGATGGTCCAAAGTAGTTAGTTGTGGTCCTAGTGACTTAGGGGCATTTTTGTAATTTTCTTAAGTCCCTTATTTAATTAATTAAGCCATCAAATTAATTAAATTAAGCCTTGGTCAGCTGAGACACTTAGTCAAAATTGCAATTGGCTAAGTCAATGGTCCTCCTATGTCTAGTCAACTTAGAAAGGGTATTTTAGTAATTAACTAATTAATTTGTTAATTAAGTTAATTAAGTATTAAGTTTTATAATTCAAGAACAGTTCCTAAACCTAGAATTCATGATCAAATCTTGAAGACTCACGACTAAGGTAGTAAACAATAAACCGCAAGAACGTAGAACGCTAAAGTCTCTCTTAGGCGATTTCAAGGTACTTTTCAAGGATTTCGTTAGGGTGATTGTCGTAGATTCGAATCTACATAAGGTATGGGTTTCTCTCCTGGAATTCTTTCTCCAAGAGTACTTTCCATTGTCATAATTAATGAAATGTCAAAAACTAGGGTTGTTCCCAAATTTCTCGTCGAACTTCCCTTTCGCTAGTATCCTTGATACGATTCCAACGTTGAATAGGTTAGAGATCATGTTGTTGGTATGTGGTGCTGGCTGATCTTAATGTGTATGGTTTTTGATTAAAGAATGTTGAATAGACCTATTAATTGGACTCGTTTGATGCTAATGGTTTGTGACGTGAATTAAAGAATGATGTATTACTAAGATATGTTCGAAAAACGTTAAGTGTGATGTGTGACGTCTTAATGCATATTTGCGGTTAAGGTGAATTTATGAAAGTGTTATACTCATCAAATGTTAATATGATGCTGTCCAAAATGGTTTAAAAAGTTATGCCTAAAGTCAGGAGCTAAGATTGGCTTGGAAGACATCCTATGAAATCACACCTTGAATGAATTGACTATCTGATGCCAATAAAATTGGCTAATACTACTTGGTCCAAAACGAATGCATGCTAATGGCTAGGAGCTTATGTAAATGATTAAAAGATTGGCTAAGGGTTCATACATATTCAATTTAAATATGAACATACCTAAAATTGGCTTATGCCAATAAAAATTATTTTCTAGTATAACTTCCCAAATATTGAGGCCAATACTAACCATATGTCAATCTTATGTAGTTAGAATATCAAATGACATTATAAGCAGTTCTAAAGTAAGTCAATTAATCCATAACCAAGGGCATACCATTCATTGGGACAACTCCCAACATGCTCTAAAAGAATTAACTATGAACATATGTATGTCCTTGAAAGAAGTGCTCATCGTCCATAAACATTGATATGAAGCTACTACACTAAACTAAAGAAGTAACGTGAGTTATAACATAATTAAAGGGGTATAAAATAAATAAGTGAGCAGAATGGGGTGTTAAAGAAAGTGAGACAAGTCTTACTTACACCTAAGTTACTATGTTAAAAGAATACTCACGAATGAAGGTGTTAGAACGTGTGAGACTAATCTCATTAACACCTAAGGATGTTATGTAAGGACAATTCACATTTCATCAATGTAAAGTAAGGATAAGATTTAAGGACAATTCACATCTCATCAATGTAAAGAAAGGATGATATGTAAGGACAATTCACATTTCATCAATGTAAAGTAAGGATATTATGTAAGGACAATTCATATTTCATCAATGTAAAGTAGGGATGACAAGTCATCAGAAGAGTAAGTAAATCTCAATATAGAAGCAAGCTTCCATAATGCTTGAGTCAACTCTAAAAGATAAAGAAGATACTGAAAGTGAGCACAACACCGATAGACTAGTTATGAGCATGTGCTTGTACGTGTAAGTCTCATGCGACGAGGCTACCACCGAGGTGGATAAGTAGTCTCATTAAGTCCCTAGTCTTCGAACTATGTCTAGCAAACATAGGAAATAGCCAGTGGTTTCCACCTAAGCGAGCTAGGCATGTACAGTTTCACCTTGGCCGGTGATTCCACACCTTACCGGTATGGGGCAGACACAAGATTTCATTTTTGGCTCACATGAACTATGTCGGTTAATGCTCACGATATGTTCTTGGTTCACTATAGCTGTGAGTCAATCCTTTTCGGTGTGGAGTGAACACTTGAGATGGATTCGCCTTATCCAAGGATTACCCCTTTCCATGTGTGGGGCAGACACTGGATTGCATGAGTATCTCACATGGTCTATATTCATTTTAACCGGTGAATCACCCCTTTTCGGTGTGGGGCATACAGTAAATTTCATGTTAGCTCGCATGATCTTATTCCTAATGATGTCACTATGAAAGTGAGAATGATGATGATGATGGAACGTATGTTCGAAGTGAGCAATGATGAAGAGCTTAAGAATGTCAAGTGCCAATATTACAGTCATGAAGTTTCATCAAATAATGGGCACAGCCAAATGAGATTGGCTTATAATGACTTCTTATAGATGCCAATAAAGGAAAGTAGAAACAGAAATGTTTACTAAATACCTCATAACTTCCCTAACATGAAAGTAATGAAATAAATGGCATGGCCAAAAGAGAATGGCTTATGAAATGAAATGAATATATAGTGTAAAGAATGACTCACTATAAGGTAGGGAAATCATTCCTTAGTCCTTGGATTTACTTACATCGATTCATTGTGGGTATGGGACTACAATGAATAATTGCACATGTAAGTAAAACATAGGAATAAAGGAATTATTGAACTACACAACAAGAAGAAGAAAAAGACTGAAAGTAAAACTAAGTATGGGAATAGGAGCTCTTGTGTTGAGGGTCATCAAACTTTCAAATCCTCGCTCGAGTGGTTCTAAAATTTTGTAGATGATACTGATGTCTTGTAATCCTATAGAAAATTAGTTGTGTGCTTTGAATGCATTAAAATATATCATATTCATACCACAATTTTACAAAATAACAAATTAGGAAAGTCTAATGACTAGATTTTCCACAAATGGCTTGTTGTTTAGGAAGAGCTTTTCATTAATCATGAATAGCTTTATGTGTATGTGTGCATACACTCATACTTATAACAAGTGGTGTACTAACCCCCTACTATTTACTATTTTTATAGGTGCAGGTCACAGGGCAGATTGACGTCACTCGCAGCGGTTTGGACTTCAGCATTTCTCCAGACCATTTGGTAGGTCCTCTTGATTTCGAGGATGCTAATCGTCGGTGGTAACAGAAAGAAGTCCCAGTACCTACTTGAAGAAACCACTAAGAATGGAGGAACGAAGGCCATCGATGGACCGTAGGTCCACTGACGGACCGTAGGTCCACTGACGGACTGTGTTTTTGGTCCGTTGATGGTAACAAAAAGTGTTGAAAAGTTGAAGCTCAAAAATATTTGAAGTATGGACCGACGGAAGTTGTCGACGGTCCGTCGTTCCATCGACGGACCGTTAGTAGGGTCGTCGATGGCAGACACATTTTGGACAGATTTTTCCTCAAATAGATCTCATTTTATTTTTAGGACTTTATTATTATAAATAGGACTAAAAACCTCATTTTTGGGGTTAGACTCTTTACTATTTTTCATATTTGTATTGTTGGAAGTTGAACTTTGGGTTTTGGAAAATACTTCACTTTTTCAGAATTGGTTCTTTGAATATTTTCTTCAATTTAAGTGATATTTCTGGATTTTATGCAATCTTGTGAAAGTAAGTACATGAATTCTTGTTTAATAAATATGAATTGTGTAATTCTTAACATGGGTAACTAAATTCACAACTAGGGTTGTGGGAACCATGGGTAATTAACAAAGTAACACTAGCTAAATAACAATTCTAGAATAGTTTCTTGCATGTATTGATAATTCTTTCATTTAGAAGTCTTTTTAGCGGTGGCCAATTTTAGAACTCCCCTTGTTGCTACTTGCCGGACCAAGGAGGTAGATAATAAGAAAAGAATTATCAACGTAGATTTAATATACAATATCTAATAGACTAGTTTCAATTGGTGTGAAGTAGTAACTTAGCCATACATTGAATATGATGCTTAATATGAGGTAAAAGGTAAGGTTTAGTAAAGTATACACATGTAGCCTGACCAAGGTGCGGAGTGAAATTCGCTAGTTGCCGGGCCAAGGAATTAGGGATACATAACTTACCACTTTGCATGCAAGATACTAGGAAAGAGTTGTTATAGCTAGGGTTAATGCGTTATGAACCTATGGGGAATACTTACACCCTAGTTTCTCTCATCACTTGATAAACATCAAATATTTGAACTTGCTACTTGTTTACTTAGAATTAATTAAATACTTTTGTTACACAAAATCCCCTCTTTAATTGTTTATTTTCGGAAAGGACTTGACTAAATAGAAGTAATCGTAGATTAAAGTTAAGTCTGAATCATTTTTCACGTGGGATCGACCCCAACCTAACATTTAGGTTCTTTACTTGATACGACCGCTTATACTTCTCTAGGGAAGTGTAATTTGAGCGTATCAAATTTTGGCGCCGCTGCCGGGGAAATATGCTTTTAGATTAACTTTAAGTACATTACAGAAGTATAGTCAACAATTTCCTAATTTTACTTTTTCTTTTTGTTTTTGTCTCTCACAGATCTAACTTTAGTGTATGCCAAGCACACGGAGCCAAGGAGAACCCATACTTTCACCCGATCCCAAACTGAACCGTACACTGCGCAGAATGAACAATCCACGCAATCCGGCTAACCTCGAGGATGAGTTCAACCGTCAACTTCCACCGCCGGTTGAAGCTCATGATCAAGTGTTGGTTGAGAACCCTGGTGAAGGTGAGGTGAGGAGGTGACCTCCTGCCCCACGCCCTCAAGAGTACTATAGGGGAAATGTTCACATCACTGACTCTGACAAGCCACTTGTCCTACCTCATCTACCACATGGTCATACTTTCGTGGTAACTAGTAGCTTGATGCAGATGCTCACTGCTAGAGGTGTGTTTTCAGGGCTACCATCTGAGGATCCACATGCTCACATCGCCAAACTGAGGTCGGTGTGTAAGAGTTGTGTAGGGAGGCCTTACTTGGACATGGACGTCATTAGGTTAAGAGTTTTCCCTCTCTCACTGACGTGAGAGGCTGCTATATGGTTTACTGAGTTTCCCTATAACTCAATCTATACATGGAACCAATTGAGGTATGTGTTCTTAGCACGCTTCTATCCGGTTTCAAAGAAGCTCAACCACAAAGATAGGGTGAACAACTTTGTGGCATTACTAGGGGAGTCAGTAAGCAGTTCTTGGGATAGGTTCACCTTATTCTTGAGAAGTGTCCCAAACCACTGTATTGATGATGGGTCACTTAAAGAGTACTTCTATCGAGGGCAAGATGATAATAATAAAGCAGTGTTGGATACGATTGCAGGTTGTTCTTATGGGGAGTGTACTTATGCAGATATCGATGAGAAATTAGAGAAAATCTCCCGAAATAACAAAGCTTGGAGCACTAGGAAGTTGGATACTAGGAGAAAAACATTTGCGGTACAATTTTCAAACAACCCATCTGCAGAAGAGATTCATGAAAAGATGGCTCAAATGAGAACTGAGCTTAGGTTGGTGTTCGAACATGTCATTGGGGTGCAAAAAAGGTAAATGTGGTGAACTGCTTGGCTAAACCACCACCGTCGGTTGATGAGTACTACTATGAAGAAGATTCTTATGAAGTGAATGAGCCGACGGGGGGTTTCCGACCGGACGCCCAAGGATCCAATCAGGAGAATTGGCGCCAAGGTCAAGGAAATCAAGGTCGGAACTATGGTAATTACAATCGAGAGGGTCACTATGTTCGAGAAGGAAACTACAACCGCGACAACAACTTCAACCGGGGTAACTATGGTAACAGAAACAATCGGAGTGGGCCCTATATTCCACCTCAAAATTGTGAAGTTGCTCCTAGATATGGTGGAGGTAGTATGGCGCGAGTTGAGGATATGTTACAAAAGATGATGAGGATGTTTGATGCTAGTTATGAGCACGCCAAAGAGTTTAGAAGTGATTTAGCGAATATTGGGCAAAAGGTGGATGCACATGCAATCTCAATTAAGCATCTTGAGTTGCAAATGGCTCAATTGTCTTCTACTGTGAACCGAGGTCAACCGGGTACTCTTTCTAGCAACACTGTTCAAAATCCAAAAAATGATGGACATTGTATGAAAGTTACTACTAGAGGTGGTAAGCAAACCATAGATCCACCTATGCCGTCTGGCGTAGAAAATAAGATGAGAAGAGAAGATGAGGTAGTAGAAGCTAGTGGTGTGTTGGTAGATGAAGCGGTAAAAGAAGCAGAGAAGCCCCAAAAGGTTACTCACATTCCAAGACCACCACCACCATTCCCGCAAAGGTTGGTGAAAAAGACCGAGGATGGTAAATACTAGCGTTTTATTAATATGTTGAAACAGTTTTTCATCAATGTTCCTTTGATAGAAGATCTTGAACAAATGCCCGGTTACGCCAAGTTCATGAAAGATATGGTCACTAAGAAGAGATCGGTTAGTTTTGAGGATGATGATAGGATGCAACACTGTAGTGCTATTGCTACAAGGTCTCTAGTGAAAAAGAAAGAAGATCCGGGTGCTTTCACTATTCCATGTACAATCGGGTTGTTACACTTCGCTAAAACATTATGTGATCTTGGGGCAAGCATAAATCTCATGCCTCTATCAATCTACAAAAATTGGGTTTGGGTGATCCAAATCCCACTGCGATGTGGCTACTGATGGCCGATCGAACAGTGAAGATGCCTATTGGGATATTCCACGATGTGTTAGTGAAGGTGGAGTCGTTCATATTTCCGGCTGATTTTATGATTCTTGACTGTGAGGTGGATTTTGATGTGCCTATTATTCTTGGGAAGCCATTTCTTGCTACCGGTCGCGCCTTGGTTGACATGGAGAAAGGGCAGATGAAGTTTCGGTTAAACAATGAAGAAGTGACTTTCAACATTTGTAGGTCCATGAGGTAGAGTGGTGAGCTCCAATCGGTATCTGCGATATCTTATAGAGTTGAGAGTTCGTCAGAGGTCCAAATAGATGAATGACTTTGTGTTGAGGAAGTAGCAACAATGATTATGAACTTTGAGAGTGATGGTATTGAAGAGTATGGGTCATTGGTTGCGGCACTTGATCGAGGTGATGTTCGGTTCAAACCCAAGAAATTGGAGTTAGATATGATGCATCGTGAGTCTCCACCCACGGAACCATCTATTGATAAGGATCCAAAATTAGAGCTTGAGGCTCTACCACCTCATCTGAGGTATGTATTCTTGGGAAAAGGTGACACTTTGCCGGTTATTATTGCATCAGATTTGAATGTGCACCAAGTTGAGTGTTTGGTGGAAGTGTTGAAGATGTTCAAGAGAGCTATTGGGTGGACTATTGCAAATATTATTGGGATCCCTCCCGGTATTTGTTCACATAAAATCCAACTCATGCCCGATCATAAGCCAATATTGAGCACCAGAGATGTCTAAATCCACTTATGTAAGATGTAGTGAAGAAGGAAATTATTAAGTGGTTGGATGCCGGAATCATATATCCGATCGCTGATAGTAGTTGGGTATGTCATGTTCAGTGTGTGCCCAAGAAAGGGGGAATGACTGTGGTCCCTAATGAGAAAAATGAGCTTGTTCCAATGAGGCCGGTGATCGGATGGAGAGTGTGTACGGATTACCGGAAATTGAATGCATGGACTGAGAAGGACCATTTTCCTATGCCCTTCATTGATCAGATCTTGGATAGACTTGCAAGTAAAGGGTGGTATTGTTTTCTTGATGGCTATTCGGGTTACAATCAAATCTCTATTGCAGTGTAATGTCAAGAGAAAACCACTTTTACGTGTCCTTATAGAACTTTCGCGTTCAAGAGGATGCCCTTCGGGTTGTGTAATGCACCGGCTACTTTTCAGAGATGTATGATGTCCATATTCTCCAATATGGCTGAGGACACCATTGAGGTATTTATGGATGATTTTTCTGTTGTTGGTGACTCGTTTGATCATTGTTAGAGTCACTTGTTTGAAGTTCTCAAAAGATGTGAAGAGTGCAACTTTATGCTAAATAGGGAAAAATGTCACTTCATGGTGAAAGAGGATATTGTATTGGGCCATCGCATCTCAGAGAAGGGTATAGAGGTTGATCAAGTTAAAGTCGAGGTGATAGAGAGACTTCATCTACCTATCTCTGTAAAAGGTGTGAGGAGTTTCCTTTGGCATGCGAGTTTCTATCGGAGGTTCATCAAGGATTTTTTCAAAAATTGCACATCCTCTTTGCAAGCTGCTTGAGAAAGAGTTTTGATGAATCCTGTCTGAACGTATTTGGGGAGTTGAAGGAGAAGTTGGTATCTGCGCCCATCATTATTTCTCCGGATTGGAGCAAACCATTTGAGGTTATGTGTGATGCTATTGGGGTTGCTCTTGGTGTTGTTTTGGGACAAAGAAGGGATAAAATCCTTCACCCCATTTATTATGCAAGTACATCCCTCAATGAAGCTCAAAAGAATTACACTGTGACTGAACAAGAGCTACTTGCGGTGGTATTTGCCTTCGAAAAATTTTGATCCTATTTGCTTGGCACGAAAGTTATAGTGCATACTGATCATTCTGCCTTGAGATATTTGATGGCAAGAAGGATGCGAAACCAAGATTGATTCAATGGGTATTATTGTTGCAAGAGTTTGACTTTGAAGTGAAATATAGAAAAGGGACTGAAAATCAAGTTGCCGATCACTTCTCCAGATTAGGGGATGAAGCTATGCGAGAGTTGGGTGAAAAGAATGAAATTGATGATACTTTTCCTGATGAGCAAGTATTGGCCGCTTCTCATGACTTGATTCCATGGTTCGCAGAATTTGCAAATTACTTGGCTAGTGATATCGTCCCATCGGACTTGTCCTTTCATCAAAGGAAAAAGTTCATGCATGATGTGAAAAAGTTCTTTTGGTATGATCCATATATGGATAGGAGTTTTGCCGATGGGATTATTCGGCGTTGTGTGCCGGAAGTTGAGTAGTTGAGTGTTTTGGAGGCATGCCACTCCTCGCATGTGGATGGGCATCATTGTGGTATCCGGACTACCCATAAAATTTTACAATGTGGCTACTATTGTCCAACAATCCACCAAGATGCTCATGAGTTCGCCAAGGCATGTGATTGGTGCCAAAGAGATGGAGGTGTTTCTAGACGGCAAGAACTCCCTTTAAATCCCATCCTTGTAAATGAGTTGTTTGGCGTGTGGTGTATTGACTTTATGGGACCCTTTGTGAGCTCTCATGGGATGAAGTATATTCTTGTGGCGGTTGATTATGTGTCAAAATGGGTGGAAGCCATAACACTTGCAAATAATGAAGGGAAGTGTGTCACCGCGTTCTTGAAAAAGAACACATTTTCCAGATTTGGCACCCAAAGGGCCATTATTAGTGATGGGGGATCCCACTTTTGCAATAAGTTGTTCAAAGGGTTGTTGGAGAAATATGGGGTTCGCCATAATGTGTCCATGCCGTACCATCCTCAGACTAGTGGGAAAGTTGAGGTGTCAAACAGGGAAATCAAGCAAATTCTGGCAAAAACGGGGAATGTGAGTAGAACGGATTAGTCAAGGAGTCTTGATGATGCTCTTTGGGCCTACCGGACAGCATACAAGACGCCCATAGGTATGTCTCCATACCAACTTGTATATGGGAAGGCTTGTCACTTTCCGGTTGAGTTAGAGCATAAGGCCATGTGGGCAATGAAGAAACTGAAGATGGATTGGAATGAAGCAGCGGAACAAACGATGAATGGGTTAACTATGCTTGATGAGTTTCGCTTGAAGGCATATGAAAGTTCATCCCTCTACAAAGAAAAGATGAAGAAGTACCATGACCAAAATATTAAGAAGCGTGATTTTGTGGTTAGGGATTTGGTGCTTTTGTTCCACTCTAGGTTGCGCTTGTTTCCGGGCAAACTCAAGTCCAAATTCACTGGTCCATTATTGATCATCCAAGTATTCTCTCATGGAGCGGTGGAGTTGGAGAATAAGGAGGGTGTAAGGTTCAAGGTGAACGAGCAACGAATCAAAATCTATCTAGGGCATGCTGAAAATGCGAATGAAGTTATCGAGACATACCATCTTGATGAAGTCTGAGTAATCAATAGTCATGCGTCGTGCCGCGATGTTAAATCAAGCGCTGATTGGGAGGCAACCCAATACGTATCCTCTAGCCAACAAAAGGTTTTTCGTGATTTTATAGGCGTAGTTGCATTATTTTTGTTTTTCTTACTTAATGTCATGTATGAATTTTCTTTTGATTTCTTTTTAGAAGTGTTGGCTAGAGAGTAGACTAGTGTCTGTGTCTAAAAAGTGTCTAGAAAATACGAAAAGATTAGCTTATTGGGTGTTAAATGTGCAGGGCCCAAATCACCCGAAATCTGTAGAAAATTGGTCTGGTGCACTAATTGACGGACCAATCGACGGACCGTCGTCCCATCGATGGACCATCGGTAGGTTCCGTATATCCCAGGTTTGTTTTTTTAAAATTTTTATAAGTTAGGGCACAGTCAATGGAGCAGTCGATGGTCCGTCGACTGACTTAGGTCCGTCGACGGGGAATCGTCGGATCCTCAGACCCACTAACCCGACCCGACCCGACCGGCAATATAATGAATTTTTAAACTTTTCAGTTACCCCCACCCTTTCAAATCCCCTTTCCAACCGTTTCCCTCCCCATTTTCTTTCAACTCCCCCACTCACTCACCCATTTACTCCCCCCTTAAACACTCTGATTTCCCTCTTCCCCAAATCCCCATAAATCCTAAAAGTTTTCTCTCCCGAATTCCCATCTGCTTCTGTCTTCCTTCTGGTCGGTGTTCAAAGCTTTGATCGGTGTGGTTTCATATACAAATTCATCTCCCCATTCACTCCACTACAGTATAAAGGTATGTCATTTTGATTTGCTCAATGAATTCTCGTTCATTTGCATACTAAATTGATGTAATACATATGTGGGTCTTGACTTTGGGATAAAATTTCATGCTTGAATTGTTGAAACTGAATTCCTAGTCCCTTAGAATAATGGAAATTGAATGGGTTGGGGGTGTATTGTCTAAATGTACTGTGTTTTGAGTGTTGTTGTTTCCGACTTAGGGTTTGATGGTCTTGTAGAATATAGGATTGAAATTGCGATAATCTAATCCCTAGGAATGACGAAATGGGTTGTTAAATGCTAGATGAACATAATGTATCTAAGTTTTCTTGAAAATTATTCTTTGGGGTACCAACCAAGACATATCAGAAAATCTGTCTGACCAACAGTACGAGACCCGTCTACGGACCGTCGGTCATTCGACGGACCATCGACGGGGTTCGTCGATAGCCACTCCCCATAGTTGCCTAACTTTGGAACGACGGATGTGGTCTATGGTCCGTCGGTTGATCGACGGACCGTCCTACACGTCCGTCGTCCTTAACAGAACCCTGTTTGCTGAGGGTTCCTAGATTTTAGTGTAAGTGTCTACCCATGGGGTTGGTCGACGGTCCGTCATTTGATCGATCGACCGTCCTGCACTTTCGTAATCTTTAACAAAAATTTTGCATGTCAACCATTTTAAAAAAAATTCTTAGTGTCCAACGACGGACCAGACCTACGGTCCGTCGGTGGCTAGACGGACCATCATGCAGGTCCGTCGTCTCTAACAGAACCTTTATTCCTGCCGCTTTTAAAATATTTGCTAAGTGTTCACCATCGGACCCTAACGACGGACCGTCATTCCAAAGACAGACCGTCTGTAGTTCCCGTCGGTCAGATCTGCAGTTCTGAACTGGACTGTGTTTTGTGTTTCACTGTTTGGTCTTGCTTCTCTTGGGTGTGTCAGATGTTTACAATGAAACTAATAACTCTCATTTGCAGGTACCAATGGCCCCCAAGCAAGACTTAGTCTACTCTTGAGGACGTTCCAAGTGTGTCACCCCTTCCCGCCGGTTGGTGATTGGCTCGTCCGACGATGAATGCGACGCCGAATACATGCCACAAGGCACCCAGAAACCGTCACATGCTGCTAGGACCTCTCGGATCACGCCCAAGAGAGTGGTTTCCGACGTAGTCACTGTCTCTCAGTCTGATGAGGAACGCACACTGACCGGCACACCGTCTGGGTCTGTTGCGGTTTCTGAGGGACCCTCATGCTCCGAAGAGGCTTCCATGTATTAGGGAGCATCCGTCTCTGAGGAGGCTTCCGGGTCTGAGGAAGCGTCAGCTTCGCATGGTGCCACTGTTCCTGCTGCACCTGCCCACTCTGTCTCGTCTGATGAGGCTGACAGTGCTGATTCTACTCTAGCACCCCCGACCGACGTCCCTGCACCGGTTGCTGATCAACCAAATCGGTGGTGTGTAATAGGACAATACCAAGTGTACAGGGATGCGAAGAAGCTTAATGAGATGGGGGTCATGACTCGGACTCTGATAGTCGCGGGGCAAGTTCTTACAGGGAGTCTCCACTCTGTCCCTGATGTACATGCTCTTTTCACCCGCCATCGACTAGAATGGACTACTAGGAGCGTTGGACGCTACGGCAAGAAGGTGGTGCGAGAGTTCTACACTTCTTATGTAGCGAATCTCTGGTCTTCATTAGATAGGCGGTCTAATCCCGCCAAACAGGCACCACTTAATCCATGGCCGCAGGGTGGACATCGATGTATCCACTTTTCGCCGTTTCTTATACGGTGCTGATGCAGATGCTACCAGGGAGCCCCCTACCCCCAATTTTCTCTATCTGTGGAATCTGATTAAGGAGGGCTATTTTCAGCGTAATCTTGGGCTGAGAGAGACAACCAAGAGGTGGATAGCCCAGCACATTTCTGTGGATGGCGAGGGTG
Source organism: Solanum lycopersicoides (assembly GCA_022817965.1). Lineage (NCBI taxonomy): Eukaryota > Viridiplantae > Streptophyta > Magnoliopsida > Solanales > Solanaceae > Solanum > Solanum lycopersicoides. The sequence goes on from JAJJBR010002382.1 coordinate 22,758, forward strand.
CAGATTGGGTACTGGAGCACAGAGGGGTCATTAAGAAGGCCAACCTTACATTCACGGCCAAATTTATCTGTCTATTTGTCCATCACTTCCTATCCCCCACTGCTGCTGACAACATTGTTACATGGGATAGGGCAGTATTGGTAGCTGCTTTGGTTTCCGGGTTCGACGTGGACATTTTGAGAATGTTGCTAGCAGTCATTCATAAGAGTGCCTTTAAGGCCACCACCACGTACCCTTTTTCCGTGCTTGATTTTTGAGTTGTGCAGGTCTGCTGGAGTGCCCATATGGCATATTGACGTTCTCAGGACTCCTACTGGGACGGTTGACATAGGCCTCATCCGGGATGAGGCAAATGAGGCGGCACCCCACAGAGGGCCTACAGTAGAGGTGCAACCACTAGGTGAGAACTTGGCGGACACGGTAGAGCAAGCCCAAGGGGCTAATCATAGTACATCAGAGCCTACCGGCACCACCCCGGTCGAGTCTATCCCAGGTACTAGCACAGCTCCGAGTTCATCCCTCTCCACTCCATCTGCAGCTCTAGTTCTGATTGTTAGGGTCCAGAAGTTAGAGGTCCAGATGGCCACACTGCTGCGTCATATCCAGCCGTGGATGCAGAAGTCCATTGCTGAGGCAGAGGATCGCATTGACAAGAGGATTGCCCAGCAGAATAAGAGGCAGATTATGGCAGTCCACCAGCGCCTTGACGCCTTCGAGTTGAGAATTCTCGCTCGACTAGCCCCTACTATTGACTTGACGACTCTCCAAGCTGCTGTGGTGAGTCTGAGGGCTGACGTGGATGCCATACCGGATGCACCGGTACCTGAGTCTGAGGCCAAACTTGCAGAGCCTGCTGAGGATATGGTGCTTGCTGCAATGTTCCAGACCACCACTGTGCCACCACTGCCACCACGTGAGCAGACCAAAAGGCATCGGTCTAGAGAGGGTGATAAGGCTCGTGCTAGAAAGAGAGAGCGTACTGAGTTGGAGGCTACGAGGAAAGCCTCGTTGATGGATGAGGAGTCCTGACACATAAGGGCTCATGAGTTGGCTGCTGGGGCATCTAGCGCCAGGATTGTAGATGTTGAGAGGAGCACTACTAAGGGTGCTATTTTTTATGCGGACACTACTGATGGTGTCCCTTCTTCTGAGGGAGCGGGTTCTGAGAAACCGGACCCGCCAGCTTGTTGATTATCGGCTCTATGCGCCTCAGGTTTTCTTCACCTACCACCCTGTTTTACATTTCTTATGCATTGGGGACAATTGCATGCTTTTGTGTTTGGGGTGGTGTAATGGAAAGTGAGTGCTAGGGTGAAGTCTGAGTAGCGTAACTCATGATCCTCTCTTGGGGTTTTCTTGCCTGTGTTATTTTCCCCCAAGAGACTAATTATTTTACTGTTGAACCGGCATGTTATTACCTTGTACAAAGTATGTATGAAATCTGAAGCATGATGGCTAAAATACAATGATATCCCATTCTAAAATGAGTTTTTGCATGATTAGGCATAGTGAATATTAAATGTGTTGGATCTAAGCATGACATAGAGATACATTGCATAACCCTCGATCTAACGCTTGAACTAGGTTTCCGATAATCTGGTAGGGTAATGAGGTGTTAAGAGTGTGTGAGGATAGTTGAATAATCCACTGTTGGTACCTAGCTAGAACTTACCCGGTTAGTCCTGCAAAAAGTAAACTGTGTTAGAAAATTAGGAAAGGATCATAGGCCCTTGTTCAAAACATTCAATCTTTAGCCTAAATGAAAGAAAACCAAATGAAATTAATCCTCCTTGATCCAAATAATTTGAGCTTACAATGGACCTTTCTTTTCTACCCCAACTCATCTTTTCTGGGTACAATATGTTGGCCCTGGTCCCTCCTTGGACATGTGCACCTCAGCTTATGCCAAAAGCATAAGATGAGGGTGGATAATGCAGAAACCAATCTCGTTCTGGCCTTGACCCAACTTTGGGTATTGTGTACCTTGACTCATGGCAAAGCCATGAGTTCATGGTGGCTATGATGAGGAATGTTCTGGAAAGTGGGGTTGAAAGAAATAATGTAAAAAAAATAATATATATATATGTATAATACAATGAAAGAAGAAAAGAAAAGTGGCTCAAATTTGAAAATTTGAAAATAAAAGAAGAGTCATTTGCACAAAAGTAGAAAGAAAGGAGAAAAGCAAGGCAATGAATATAAGAAAATGAAGAGTGGGACATAATAAACGATGAAAAGGTAGGATGCTTAGCAGTTATGTGAAGGTGGGTAACAAGTCACTAAAATGCATCCAAATGTACCCTACCTGACCCTGAGCCTACATTACAAGCCAACAAAGTCCTATTGTGATGCTGAGAGTCTAATATGGTGAACTTAAAGCAGTGAAAATAAGGGCAAGCCTATGGCGACAAGTATCAATTAGGTGTGAAGTGGTTCTGAGAGCGACTGTTGAAAAATAATCCTTATACACAAATTGAAATCACTTTGTGAAAAAGGAGGATGTTGTTTTTAAAGTGAGGACACTAGTTGCAATATTGGAAAGTTGGTACCTTGGTGAGAGATAAAAGAGGAGAGGTGTCGATGCGTGGTGAGTCTGTGTCATGGTATAATCCACATAAATGAGCCTAAAAGTGATATCATGCATAAAAAAAAAGGAAAAAATCGTGATTGATAGTCAAATGATTGTGAAAGCTTAAATGAAGATATTTTTGTACAAAGGTGTTGTGGTGAGTCCTAGTGCGTCGCTTGAGGACAAACAACGAATTTAAGTTGAGGGTGTTGATGTAACGTAGTTTTACGGTTCTTCCAATGCTTTTTCCTTAAGTTTAGTGTGTGTCTAAGGCTTTTTTGTAGTAGTTTTAATGTGTTTTTCTCTGTGTTTGCAGGAAAACTGTTCAGAACGCAAACACTGAAGACTGTACTGAAATCTGCAGAAGTGGTGACCAACGGAGACACTAACGGTCCGTCGACCCAGTGACGGTCCGTAGGTGATGATCGTCGACTGAAGGTCCAAGCAGCTTAAATCAAATTGGGTAAATCAAATTCAATTTCAACCAAACTCCTAAACATCATCCACATGCAACAACTTCTAACCATACTCCCCCACTTAGAAGGAAGTCATACTATAACAAAAGAGACAAGAACTTACCAACGTCATCATCACCCTCATCCGGCTTCTCACATCTAGTCTGAAGTGCAAAGAAATGCCTCTTTGTTGGAGCATATTCCTTTGGAACACTAGGCTCAACCTTCTTACCCTCCTTCCTAGATTCAATGTTTGGACAATCTCTCACTTTGTGCCCATCTTTTCCACATCCAAAGCAACTACCGGTACCCAATAGGCACTCACCATAATATTTCTTACCACAAGTGGCACATGTAGGTTTTCCATCTTTGGAACTACCTCCTTTTCAACGTTGTATTTAACACCCCTAGATTCTTCTTGAGTTTGAGCCCTCTTTTTGAACCTAGGTTGCACTTGTTCATTAGCAACACTCCTTTCCAAGTTCCTTGACATCCTCCTAAGTTTAGACTCTTCAATTGATTGTGCATACACCATGAGTCTAGCCAAAGTCATATCATCATGCAACATAGACGTACGGCATTCCTCCCTTACTAAGTCGGCTACACCCGTCACAAAGCGACTCATTTCATCCCTTGGATTAGACACTAGGGAAGGTGCATACCTAGACAAAGTTGAGAACTTCAAAGATTATTCCTCAACACTCATATTACCTTGCTTGATATTGATTAACTTCTCTACTTTAACCTCTCTCCTCTCCCGGGGAAAGTACTCACCAAGAAATACTTCCTTGAATTCCTCCCACTCAATATGACCCGACTCCTCCGGCCTATTGTCCTTCCATTGAGTGTACCAAATCTGAGACACATATCTCAATTGATAAGAATCCAACTCCGCCTTCTCCCTAGATGTAACCCCAATAGCACTCAAAACTTTGTACACACCATCAAGGAATTCTTGGGGATCTTCATTCACCTTAGAGCCAAGAAAGATTGGAGGATTCAACCTCACAAAGTCTCTGAACCTAGATGACATAGTGCTCTCCATAAAATTGCCCCTAGGCACCATGTTCAAGTTAGCATGAGTCATTACGGCTCGGGATAAAGAAAGCAAAGCCTCTCCAATCACCCTATTAGACAACTCCGGCACTTCATTACCTCCTTCCACATTAGGGGCATGATAACCTTGAGGAGGCACTTGAGCACCTTGGACACCTTTCCCACCATGAAGCACTTTCTAACCTTGCTCAACTTGAGGAGGAGCTTCCTCATTCACCCTTCCCTCTTCCTTCTTTCTAGCGGCCATCCTTCTAGTATTCATCTCCTAGAAAACAAGGAAACACTTTTATAAGGATACTCATAACATAACTCTACCGCATGAACATAAAATTAGAAATGAAGGGAAACACTATCGTCCTATAGCCTCTCGCCCATAGATGTGTCCCAACTCACACCGATGGTCAAGACTCTACTAGACATGACTTTTCAAAACTTTTCGATTCCTAAGACTACTTTCATTAACCTATGCTCTGATACCAAGCTTGTCACATCCCAAAACCACACCCTAGAAGATAGGGTGCAATCCTGGATTACAACCGGCGTATTCGACCTCTCAGAGGTCTCATACAAGCCACTCATATCATTCATCGCATATACATAATGAAAAGTAGTGCGGAATTAAAACTTTTCGTAAAAACAATATAGAAGTCTTTAAACTGTTTCATATATGTAAAAATAGGAAAACACTAAGTCTCAATCATCATATTAGGACACGACGATACTTGGGACACGACCCATACGAATTCAAAACATACTACTAATAGTCTATTACAAAACTTCATAAAAGAAACATAAAATGACATATATGCCCTCGAGTCAAGTGAGGACATACTTCAACTCTTCTTGAACGATCTCCTTGTCCAAGTCTTCTTCCCAAATCTCTTCACCTACAAAGAACTATAGATAGAAAATAAAGCATGGAATTAGTACAACCACATGTACTAAGTATGACATTATGCATAAAATCATGAAAAACGGACTTTATTAGAAATATGCATCTTTTTATTTTATAAATCATATTTTAATCATTATAACAACATTTAGCAACTTAGAAACACACAAGATAATATTAAAACTAAAAATCATATTTTTGAGATCACTTTACACTGAACTCATTCACTGTTACAGTGAATTACTTCAATGTACAGAGATGCTTATTCTTCACTGGGGACACACTTTAGCATGTAATCTTCTCACTTAAAGCTATCCTAAGATTCTCTTAAGTTACACAAAGAGAGACCGCACATACACCCTCTCTAGATGTGCCTAAACGACCCTGAATATTACTTATAATGAGACACATACACGCTTACAAAGTATCATAATCATCAAGGAAAGATTCTACTACCAAAGGTGACTCTAAGTCTCACTTGAGTGAGTTGTGAAGCGACCGCCCATACAATACTTAACACACACACTCAAGAGATCCTATAGACTCTCTAGGATAGAATCATGCTCACTACACACCAACACGTAGATGATATGACATTCTCCTTCCAAAAGCTATCAAAAGACCTACTTAAATAAATCAAGAAGATAACATCCATGATTGATCTCTTCAAGATTACCTAAATAGGCCTTAAGACTACCTAAGGCTTAGATCATGTCAACAACACCAAACCTTTTCCCTAACTAGAGTCATTCTTAAGACTTCGATAGATAAGCCATGAAGAGATCATCCTTTATGCCCTCTTCACAATTTAACTAAAGAATCCCTAAGTCACTCTAGATTTGGTACTTATTCACTTACATACTTCATAAGTAAGTCATTAGTTCATTAGTTCATTAAGACATACATCACATAAAGGACATTCAAATAACGGTCTTAGACAAGACCTAGGGACTCTTATTAACATCTTCAAAGCCTATTGTGCAATGTATAAGTAGTGTCCCATACCACCACCTAAACTTCATAGAACTTCTCTAATGCTAATATATATCCCATATGATGAGAATAGGCAATAACTGACATAGACCATGGTAATAAATCATGGAATCCGAAGTTCTATCCTACTTCAATGACGTATTATACTTTCCAATGGTAGAACATAAAGATCCCATGTAGGCACATGGTTAAGGAATATGATGGGCGTGCTTTGTATTCTAGTCTCATACTTAACTAGAACTACTTCCCTTAACCATACTCACTCGGTGCTAGCCTTAGTTCTCATAGATCAATTTACATTAAGGTTCATACAAATGGGTCCCATATCATGTTCATGACCCAATTATATTTACCCTACCAAATCAAGGTCCATTAGGGCTATCTCACTATGGCGACAAGAAGCTCATCGCGACTTTCTTAAGGTATGATATGATGAAGTTCCAGCCAATCAAACTTAAGTCCATCACTCATTACATGAAGGATACCATTACGACTAACTACTTCACAATTCATAACCTTACCACTTGGTTGAAGGTTCCACATAAATGACCCTTTAATCATCATTCAACGTCTCACCTATATTCATTTATTCAAGACTAAGACCCTTTACGTTCTTAAGTCAACACATCTCATATTCACATAAGCATCAAGTAAGGGACACAAGTCTACCTAAACAAGACAGAACATACTTCCATTTAACAGATATAGCCTATCTTCCTTTAGACTCTTAGGAATGACCCTTAACCTTATTTAGTCAACCTATTCATTACCTTAAAATTATCAACTTAACCATTTTAGACTCATATAACCAATTTAGGAATAACCATGTATCAACTCTAAGACTATACAATTAACACATAGTCAAAGCATAACATGATTAACTAGATAGTATCAATAGTCTAGCACATACTTCAACATATAGGTAGATATGATTATACATCACTAAATCAACTACACAAATAGCCATATAAGTTCAAGTAGTGCCGACAAAACCATGATCATCAATGTACTAGAAAGTAAAGCCGACAAGGCCACATCAATTCACATAAAACTGCCACCAAAGGTTGACCAAACCAATCATAATAGAATTGATGTATAAATAACATCAAAATAAAGGAAATGGGGCGGCATACCTCCACCCCATCATCAACGCTTCAACTAAAGTCAACTTACTCAATTTGATGACACAAGACCCTTACCCAAGACCATGAACACCAATTCAATACACAATTATAGAAATCAATGAAGTCTAAACAAATTGAACATAGATTCAACAATCCAATACCAATTTGATAACAATTGAACACAATTCTTACATCAATAGAAAGCCCATAAGAAACCACACATGAATTCATAAACATTAAGCCAATATCAAGTAACCCATAATTTAGTCAAAATCATATGTTCATCAATTTCATGGGTTCATAGGTAATTTAGGTTAAAATCATCAATAGAACGTCAATCTAATCCATAATAGACGTTTGAAAACCATAAATGCAAGAACCCATGGTAGAATCATGAAATTGGACAAATCACCTTTTGAAAACATTGAAAACATCTTTGAAAGTTTGGCTCCTTGATGAAAAGAGTTTCAAGGATCAAAATCCATAACTCAATGATGATAATTCTTAACTTTGATGAAGAATTTCCCCTCAAAACGTCACCTCCAAGCTGTTCCTTGATTTAGACTTCAATGGAGTCTTTGGGAATTCTAAAGGGATTTTGATTTTTGAAGAATGAAATATTCTAACTGTTAAACACTTATATAGTTGTTTAAAATACACAATATACCCTTAATAAACCTCCAATACTCATATTTGGAAGTTGGGTGAAATTCCCATTTCACCCCACACTTAACAGTGAGCTGCACGCAGGCACATGCTCAAAGTCGACGGACCCATCGACGGGGCGTAAGCCCACTTATGGGTCATGCTTCCCATCGTAGATTGTGTTAGAGCCTGGAAAATGGAATATTTTCATACTAGTATAAGGTTCCAACGACTCCCACCATCTACGGGGCATCGACCAGGCCACTGGCCGTCGATTGCCCTCCATAGTTGGACTGCCTTTTGGCAGTTTTGGCCACCAACTTGGGTCCTCCCTCAAGGACCCTTGGATGGTTCTTGGGGATAATTTCTTGGATGTTTTCAACCCAAATACAATCGTTTATGAGTTTAACACCTATCACATAAATTTCATCCAAATGGAACACGTAAAACTCAACAAAACATGCCTAGATACACAAGGTCATTTCAAGGCATATCTTTCGAACTTCATGAACGTTCTTGGACGTTTGACCTCGAAACTTCATGAAACTTGACACACTGACTATACATGCTATAATAAATCATTTAAGGACCTTAAAACCTCATTAATTACACATAAACACATAAAACCACATATGAGGCATTTAGGTGACTTATTCGTCGAACGTCTTAGTCATCCCTTGACGTTTGACTTCCAATACACCTAATACTTTAGATACTGCCTCTATAACATATTATATACCACATTAGGATATTAGAAAACCATTACCAACATGTTAGGCTCTAGATAACCTAAGTCATTTTCGGGGTCTTACAATTATGATTCAATTATTGTAGTTCTTGATGAGTTAACCTAGTAGGTGGAATAGATCACGAAATTGACCCAAGTCCATAGCCCTAGGTTATGAAATAATGTTCAATTGAGTTGTAGTGATGCAATTGACTTCATTATTGTGTTAATTACTATTGTGTGAGGATATTACACTCATTGTTGCGTTAAATTGGATGTTTAGTGGTAAAACCTTGGATGATGGATTCTGAAGGATATTGGGTAAGTCTTTGTGTTCGTAAGCCTTTACTTCAATTATGGTGGCTTGTACTTGGTGATTAAGTTAAAATAAATTATACCTTTTGATTGAATTAAGTAGGTGTTGGCATGATGATGCAATTGAAATGTATTGATTATGTATATTGTGAGGTTATGTTAAGATGTAATGACATAAGGTTGGTTATGAAGTACATATGTGCCATACTATAATTTGATGATGTTAAAGTGTTAATCTCACATGTGAGGGTTGTATTGAAAGGTGTTCTCATGCAATTCCTATTTAGCTAATGAATATGACTATATATAGGGATCTATTCTCCTATGACCTAAACTAAATATGATTGTTAAAGAAAGACATTTCAAAAGGGACTCTAACTTAGAACCGAGTGAACTAGTAGTGAGTAGTGTCCCTTCGCAAGTAGGGAAAGTAGGTTCACTATTGTACTCATGCGATTGGAGACTATAATGCATGTTGCATAAAGATGGTCCCAAACACATCTCTTAGTTCTTGAACAATGTTTCCGCCATATGAATACTAGTTAGTGGATCCACCTATATTCTATGTTCATGTATTGGTACTACTTTGTGAAGTAGTCCACCTTTTTTCGATATAGGTTTCCATGACACCGGATTCCACATTAGCTAATGTGGTCTATGTCGGTTAAGGTTGTAACACCTCTAAAACGACTTAGGTGAAACTGTAGCCTAACACTTATGTCTTGATGTTTTGAAATCGTAAAATGAGTTAAAATGATGCTAGGAGTCAGTGTGTAAAGATTCATGAAGTGTGGAGGTCAAATGTCCAAGAACGTCCATGACGTTTAAAAGGTTTGCCTTGAAACGACCTTATGGGTCTTAGTATGCTTTGTCGAGTTTTACGTGTTCTTTTAGGATGAAATTTATGTGAGAGATCCTAAACTTGTATACAAACATAATCGGGTTGGAAATATCCCTGAAAAGGTCCCGAAGGACCTACAAAGGGTCCTTGAGGAAGAGCCCAACATGTAGCCAAAAGCTGTCAAAACCAGCCTCACATACAGTTGGCAATGAACGGCCACTAGTTCAGTCGACGGCCCGTAGGTGTAGGGTGTAGGTTGACACTTAGGCTGGTGGACTTTCTAACCTAAACCACATACCAGCATGACGGTCCATTGGTTGGGCTACGAGGCGTCGGTGGCCTCCGTCGATTGAGTCTGCAATTTTGCAGATTCAGTGTTAAGTGTAGGGTGAATTGGTAAATTCACCCTACGTTTAAAAATATGTTTGGGAAGTTTCCTAAGGGTATTTTTGATATTTTAAATAGATTTATAAGTCCTAAACACCTAGGTGTATTCATTATTTCCAAATCAAAACCCAAAATCTCTAAGAAACTCTATATAACTCCATTGAAGTCAAAACTGAAGATAGAGATTGGATTGAAGATTGTTTTGTTATTCTTCATCAATTTCGTGGTGTAGAATCAATTGAGGTGTGATCTTCATCCTTGAATCCTTTTTCTTCAAGGAGCAAAACTTCAAAGTGATTTCTAAAGTCTTTCAAAGATAAACTTATACAATTTTGATATCTATCCATGGGTTGTTGCATAAAACATTTTGAATCATTATATATTGATTGAATTGATGTTAATTAGATGATTTTAACCATATTACTGTATGAACCCATGTAATTTATGAACCCTACTTTTTGACTACTCTGTGGGTGACTTGATTATGTCTTTAAGCTATTGAATTCTTATGTAGTTTGATTAGGGCTATTAAATTATGATAGAATCATGTTAGAATTATTAGTAAGCTGACCCAAATTGATAAATATATGTTGAATTTCCTTTGATTCATTGTATATTGTAAGTATTGCATTGAATTGTTGATCATGGCCATGGGTAAGGGCCTTTGGGTATTGTGTTGGTTGATTTGACTATGGATTCAAGGGGTGAGAGTGGATTGGTGGTATGCTTCCCTATCTCTCTTTACATTATTTAATTTAGGTCTTGATTTATGTTTATGATTGATATGGTCCACTTATGTGGGCGGTGCTATATGTTTTACTTGTAAATTATGTGGCCTCGTCGACATTACTTTATGCACTATGATGAACATGGAGTTGTCGGCATTACTTGACATAATGTAATAGGTTGTGTATTTGATTTATGCCAAGTATTATCATATCTATCTACATGTTATTTAGTGAAAGTATGTGTTCTTCTACTGACTTTAGGTGATCATGTTAGACTATGACTATGTCATTATGTGTTTAGTCTTAGGGTTGATGCATGATTCTTCCTACTTGGTTATATAAGTCTTATGATGGTTATATTTATGGTTCTATTGTAGTGTATAAGGTCACCTATAGTTGACTTGGTTGTTCCGAGGTGCTCTAGAATAGTATGTTATGTGTATGGTATGGTGAAGTGTGTGTGTTTTATTTTGGTTGACTTGTGTCCCTTACTTGATACATGTATAATATGAATATGACTAATTGAGTTAGTATGCTAAAGATCATTAGTCTTGTATGTGTGATTGACATGTGACCTTGAACATAGCTAAGAAGGTCCTTTATGTGGAACTTTCATCCTAGATGTAAGGTTATGATATCCTTGAAGTTGAAAGTTGTAATGGTATCCTTCTCTTGTTAATGGTTGACTTAAGGTGGGTTGGCTGGAACGGAATGAAATTATCCTTAGGAGAGTCATTGATCTATCCTTTTAACCATTGTAGGTAGCTTAGTGGAACCTCTTTGGTAAGGTGTAGTGTTATTGGGTTATGAACATGAAATGGTACCTCTTCATATGCTCTTTTATTGAATTACTCTATGAGAACAAACGCTAGCACGGAGTGAGTATGCTTGGGAATTTACTCTAACTAAGATGACTTTATAGAATAAAGAAATCCTCGATATTCCTTAACCATGTGCTTACATGGGATGCGTCCTAGTTCTACCCTTGGCAAGTAGAATACCCTCCATCGGAGTAGGTTTATGACTCCTTATCCCATGCATAGCTAGTATGATCTATGTTAGTTATTGCCTATTCTCATCATATGGGATACCTACTTGTTTTGGAGAAGTTCTACGAAGTTTAGGTGTTGGTATGGGATGCTATCTGGACAATGCACGATTAGGCTTTGAAGATGTTACTGAGTGAGTTTCTAGGTCTTCTCCAAGACCATTACTTGAATGTCCTTATATGTTGAATATCTCTTAAATGAACTAATGAAGATAATGAGTTAAGTTATAAAGAATGTTAATGAATAAGTACTTATCTAGTGTAGTTTAAGGGTTGCCTATTTAAGGTGTGAAGGGGAATAAAGGATGGTCTCTTCATGTCTTACCTAGGAAAGTCTTAATAATGACTCTAGCAAGGGAAGTAGATTGATAAAGTAGACATGATCAAGACTTAGGTAGTCTTAAGGATTATTTAGGTAATCTTGGAGAGGGTGTATGGGCGTACTTTTCTTTAATTACTTGAGTAAATCTTTTGATAACCTTTGGGGAGGAGAATGTCATAGTGAGAATGATCTTATTCTAGGTACTTTAAATGATCTCTTAGGTGTGTGTGAAGGGATTGTATGGGCGGTCGCTTCATTACTCACTAAAGTTAGCCATAGAATCACCTTTGGTAGGAGGATCTCATATTTATGGGGTTTTGCGTGTGTCCTCAATGCTATATTGTGAAATGCGAATTATTGGTGAAGTTATAGTGAAGTCACTATAAGCTCACTGTTAGTTCACTGTGACCTTATTGTAATGTGCATATAAATTGAGTATAATTTGTAATGTCTTCTAAATGTGAGTTTAAATGTGATTTTTATGCTTATTATATGAAGTGTTCATTAAAGAGAGAGCATATTTCTCATAAGTTCTGTTTCTCATGATTTTATGCATTAAGACATACTTTCTACATGCATTGTACTAATTCCATACTTTTGTATACCTCTAAAGGTGTGGTTAGCAGGTGAGGGGTATCTTGGGAGCAAGCTTGGAATCTAGTAATCGCTCAAGCAAAGTTGAAGTATGTCCTCACTTGACTCGAGAGAATAATTGTCATTAGATCTCTTATATTTATGTATTGTAATGGACTAAGTAATCTATATTTCATATTGTATGCGCCGTGTCCCAAATATTATTGAGTCTAAGATTGGCATATGTTGATACTTAGTATTTCCCTATGACTTTTATATGACAGATGTTTTAAGATTTCATGTGAATGATGTCAAGGGCTTGTACAAGACCTAAGAGAGGTCAAGTACGCCACGTTGCACTCCAAGAGTGTCATATCTTCTAGGGTGTGCTCTCGGGGTGTGACAAATGCAAGATGTTCCGAAAAGTAAAATGAAGTAATAAAGTAAACTCTAACTAGGAGGACTTAAGGTGTTTGACTTAATCTAGGTAGGAGTATGTGACTCTACGTATACATTGCACTAGTTGGCCTTGAGGACACAATTCTTATGTTTGTATGCTCTTATGAAATAAATGTTATGCTTATGTTCATTCTACATGTTAATGGTTTACATTGCTAAATATGAGGATGAATACTTGTAATGCTATGTTATGTGAAGTTAGACATTTTTCATAATCCTTTGGTTAATTTGCTTGGTTGAGTGGAGTTATGGGGCTTCACTTGACTATTGCATTAGTAGGCTTGGTGAAGGGTTATGGGTAAGGGTTATGGGTAAGGGTTTTACTTATGTTGTAATGTTACTGACTCATGAACATTCTTTGGGGTTACGACATGATGATTAGAGTTGCATTGGCTAAGAATTCTACTATGATATATACATGTTGACTTGGCTTAACTTGAGTATGTTTGTCTTGTGTTGAATATTCTTGTATCATAAGGAATATATGAATATTGTCATATATGTGTGCATGTACCTATACTTAGTACAAGTGATGTACTAACCCCTGTTTCCCTCTTTTCCCACACATATTAGGTTCCAGTCATTGAAGGGTTTGTGACCAATTTGCAAGGAAGGCTTGGATCATTTGTTCAAGTGTGGGTATGTCCTCAAGTTCCGAGGATGATGCCTTTTCTCACTCTACCTATGTTATATTGTTATAGTCTAAAGACAATCATTTCACTCTTAATGTTTCAAGATATTGTTTTAAGCCCTAAGTGGCATTTGTACATTTGTGTAAGGTCTATGCCCATATTGTTCTATTCTCATTAGATGATATCATATGAGACTTTGCTATTAAGACTATGTTGTGTTATATATATATATATGTGTGTGTGTGTGTGTGTGTGTGTATGACATAAAAGTAGAAGACTAATTATGCTTCTTATTCCGAGGAGTCTAAGTAAACTCCCTATGTATATATCATGTGTAAGCGAGAGGTCTAAGTAAACCTCATGAAGTAGATGTAAATGAAAAGTTTTAATTTTCCGCAGTTTTTAACCTATGAATGTAATGATGAATGCTAAGAGGCTATTCTTAGTCCTCACAGAGGACGACAAAGCTGGTTACTTCTATGTGGTGCTCCACAGATGTGAAAGTTGATATCAGAGCATGAGGCTGAATATCGTTAGGGTCGATGTCTCACTAAACAACGTCTAGGTAGATTCTTATTCATAATTGTGAAGCGCGCCACACTTATGAATGAGAGACTATGTGATGCTTAGGAAACTCTCATCTTCATGCATTCCTATGTCGTGCCTCTAGAGTCTTATTAGTTTCTTTCACCTAAACCTTTATTCGTTGTTATACTTATGAATACTCGAAGGAAAGCCGCAAGAAGCTTCGAGGAAGGGATTGCTAATGTGGGAGCTAATGGCAACCAAGCTCCTCCACAAGAAAACCAAATGCCACCACTTGAAGAAGTTGCTATGGATGATCAAGTTTCAATTGTTCCTCCACTGATGACCGATGGAAAGATAAGGGCAGCTTTTCTCAATTTGGCCCAAGGCATGACCTATCAAGCTAATGTGGTCACCTCAAGTCCAAGATATGACGGACAAAGTGAATAGGGAGGTTGGACCTCGAGTGCCTCAACATGCTAGCGCTATGGCCTCTCGTTTGAAAGACTTTACTTGGGGTAATCCACCTATGTTTTTCGGGTCAAAAGCGGATGAAGATCCTCAAGATTTCCTTGATGAGGCTATAATATTCTCTATGATATGGGTGTGACCTCAATTGAGAAGGCCGAGTTGGAGGCCTATCAACTGAAAGATGTTGCCCAAACTTTGTACACACAATGGAGAGACAATAGGGCACTAAAAGGTGGTCCGGTGACTTGGGAGATCTTCAAGAGGTATTTCCTTGATAGGTTCTTTCCTAGGGAGTTGAGGGAAGCTAAGGTGGAAGAATTCATCAAACTTCATCACGGAGGTATGAGTGTACTTGACTATTCCATAACGTTTACTAAATATTCCAAGTATGCTCCATCCTTGGTGTCTAACCCAAGGGATGAGATGACTCATTTTCTTACGGGAGTGTCCGAAGGCTTGGTAGAAGAATGTCGTTCGCCATGCTTCATGATAATATGAATATCTCTCATCTCATAGTTCATGTTCACCAAGTGGAAGAGAGTAGGCTAAGGAGTAAAAATACAGAGGCCAAGAGGGTCAAGTCTTATGATGATGGTTGTTCAAAGGGGAGGTTGGAAATTCAAAGACAAGCGTAGATTCAAGAAGAGGTTCTCCAAACAAGTTCCTTCCAAATTTCCCAAGGCTCATGATGATAGGGTGTCTAACCCAATGTCTCAAAAGGGAAAGGGTACTAACTCACCAAGTAAGAAGCCAACTTGTTGAAAGTGTGGTACGAAGCATCATGGTGAGTGCCTTGTTGGGACGGACAATTGCTTTGGATGTGGCAAGTGTGACATCTCTAAAATGACTTAGTTGAAATAGAGCCTAACATGGTTGTCATGAAGGTCTAATGTCCTAATATGTTTTATAATGTTATAATGAGGATGTGCCTAAGATCTTAGGTGTATTAGATGTCAAACGTGAAGGGACGACTAAGACGTTCGACGACTAAGTCACCTATTGCCATATATGTGTTTTTATGTGTTTATGTGTTATTAATGAGCTTATGAGGTATTTATATGATTTATTATAGTGTATATAGGTAGTGTGTTGAGTTTCATGAAGTTTTGGAGGTTAAACATGCAAAAACGTCCATGATATTTGAAAGGTTTGCCTTGAAATGACATTGTGTTTCTTAGCATATTTCGTCGAGTTTTACGTGTTCATTTTGGATTAAATTGATTTGGGAGTACCTAAATCGTATAAGATCATAATTGAGTCAGAAATGTCCGGTAAAAAGTCCGCAAGTACCAACCAAGGGTCCTTGAGGAAGGACCCATGTTGGTGGCAAAGACTGCAAAAAGCAGTCCCACCTACGGATGGGAAACGACGTCCAGTGGCCTGGTCACGCCCCGTAGGTGGAGGGAGTCAATGGGTACTTAGCCTAGGGAGCTTAAGCTCCCATTTTCAAGGCTCAGTCCCAAACAGAGGCCAGCCAGAATTGTCCGTTTTTGATGACAGACCCATCGACGACTTGCCAACCAACAGACCGTTTGTCCACAAACGGTCTGTAGGTTGGCAAGTCGTCGATGGGTCTGTCATATGCGCAGCTTCACTGTTAAGCGAAGGGGTGAATTGCCACGTACAAATAATAGTTTGGGCAGTTAATTAAGGGTACTTTGGGTATTTTAAACATCTATATAAGTCCTAAATACCTAGATGAATTCATTCTTCAAAATAAAAACCCAAATTCTCTAAGAAATTCTCTAGAGCTCCTTCGGAGTCAAAACTCAAAGAAGAGCTTGGATTGGAGATTTGATTGGTTATTCTTCATCAAATTTGTGGATTTACATCAGTGATGTGTGGTTTCTTCATCCTTGATACTCTATTCATCAAGGAGACAATCTTCAAAGTGATTTTATGAGACACTCTCGTATCACAACACGGCGTACTTGACCTCAGAAAAGGTCTTTTACAAGCCCCTTTCACATCATTCATCGCATATACATGTAAGAAAAGTAGTGCGAAATTAAAACTTTTCACAAACATTCTAATAGTCTTTCAAAATATCTTTCATACATAACCAAAGGAAATACTAAGTCTCATGTCATCAAATCTTAGACTCGAAATATACTTGGGACACGGCCCATACAATCGAAATACAATACTACTAAATCTATTAAAATACTTCAATATAAAGAAACTCTAAAGACATCTATGCCCTCGAGTTAAATGAGGACATACTTCAAACTTGCTTGAAAGATCCTATAATCCAAGCTTCCCACCCAAATTCACCTTCACCTATGAATCATTTTAGAGATAGATAATAGTATGAAATTAGTACAAACACATGTACTAATTATGGCTTAATGCATAAAAATTATGATAACGAATATTTAATGGAAACATGCTCTTTTTGATTAAAACATCATAGTATAATCATAAGAACTGCATTTATCACCTTAGAAACACATAAGATAACACATAAACATTTAATCACATTTGAAGGACATTAAAGTGAACTATTTCCACTTCACAGTTAACCCAATTTAGTATGCATCCTTCTCACTAAAATTTATCCTAAGACCCACTTAAGTAATAAAAAGAGAGACCACTAATACACCCTCTCGAAACACACCTAAATTATCATTGGACTACTTATAATGAGATGAATACACTTACAATACACCAAAACACATAACATATATTTAATATGACATTCTCCTTACCAAGACTATCAAAAGACTTACTTAAATAATTCTAGAAGAGAACGCACATACACCCTCTTCAAGGTTACCGAAATAATTCTTAAGACTTTCTAAGTTTAGATCATGTCTAAGGTATCAACCAACTTTCCTACCTAGAGTCATTCTTAAGGCTACCCTAGAAAAGACATGAAGAGATCATCCTTTACGGCCTCTTCACACTTTAACTAGGCAATCCTTAAAGTCACTCTAGACTAGGTACTCATTCATTTACATGCTTTCTAATCTTAAGCCATTACTTCATTAGTTCATTAAGAGATATTCAACACATAAGGATATTCAAATAGTGGTATTGGAGGATACCTAGGGTCTCACTAACTAATATCTTCAAAGCCTAATGGTGCAATGTCTAGGTAGCGTCCCATACCACCACCTCAACTTCATAGACTTCTCAAACACTAGTAGGTATCCCATATGATGAGAATAGGAAATAACTGACATAGACCACGGTATACAATCATGGAATCCGATGTTGTAACCTACTCCGATAAGGGTGTTCTACTTGCCAATTTTAGAACTTGGACACATCCCATGTAGGCACATGGTTCGGGAATATGATGGGTTTCTTTGTCCTCTATTCTCATAGTACAAATAGAGCTACTTCCCATACCATACTCACTCGTTGCTAGCCTTTGTTCTCATAGAGTAATTAACATAAAGGATCACATGAAGGGCTTTCCATATCTAGTTAATAACCCAGTCACATTCACCCTACCAAAGGGGTCCCCTAGGGCTGCCATACAATGGCGAAGAGGATAGCTTAATGAATTTCCCAAGAATGATTTCGTGTCATTTCATCCAATCATTCCTAAGTCCATCACTCACACAAGAAGGATACGATTACGTCTTTCAACTTCAAGATTATCTAAACCTTCTTTCTCAAAGGTTCCACATAAGTTAACCTTGTCTATATGGTCAAGGTCACATATCATTCATTCATAGAAGACTAAGAGGCTTAAGTATCCTAAGTCAAGAATCTCATATTCACATATCATTCATTCATCAGGAAGAGGGACTTAGGTCTAACTAAACGAGACACATCAACACTTCACTTTATCACATATAGTGTATCAGATCAAGAAGCACAAAGGCATAACAAAGACCCCTTTTTAGCATGCAATCTTCTCACTAAAAGCTATCCTAAGACTCACTTAAGTAAGAAAAAGAGAGACCGCTCATACCCCCTCTGTAGGCACACCTAAATGATCCTTTAGACCACCCATAATGAGATACACACAGTCACAATACACCAAACACATGAACATGAGATTCTCTTACCAAAGGTGATTCTAAGGTTCACTTATGTGAGTTGTGAAGCGACCGCTCATACAATCCCTTCACACACACTTAAGAGATCCTTTAGATTACCTATGATAAGATCATTCTCACTTAATACAACAACATACATGTAATATGACATTCTGCTTCCAAAGGTTATCAAAATACTTACTCAAGTAAATCAAGAAGAGAATGTCCATATTTGAACTCTTCAAGATTACCTAAGTAATCCTTAAGACTGCCTAAGCTTGGATCATGTCTACATAATCGAGCAACTTTCCCAACTAGAGTCATTCTTAAGACTTAGTAAGATACAAAGTGACAATTCCTATGCCCCATTCACACCTTAACTAGACAACCCTTAACTACTCTAGATAAGTACTTATTCGTTTAACATGTTTTCTAACTTAAGTCATTACATTCATTAGTTCATTTAAGAGACCTTCATAAGATAAGGACATTCAAGTAATGGTCTTGGAAAAGACCTAGGGACTCTCACCTAAACTTCATAGAACTTCTTTAATACTAGTAGGTATCCCATATGATGAGAATAGGCAATAACCGATATATAACATGGTAACAAAGCATGGAATCCGGAGTTGTACCCTACTTCGATGGAGGGTGTTCTACTTGCCATTTCAGCAAACCATTCTTAAGCCCATCACTCACACAAGAAGGATACCATTAGGTCTTTCGACTTCAAGCTTTTCTTAATCTTCTTTCTCAAAGGTCCCACATAAGTTAACCTTCTCACTATGTTCAAGGCCATATATCATTCATTCATACAAAAATAAGAGGCTTTAGCATCCTAAGTAAAGACATATAATATTAAAATATCATTCATGCATCAATAAGAGAGACTAAAGTCTACCTAAACAACACAGATCAACTATTGACTTTACCTCATCACATATAGCACATCTTCCAAGTAGCACATAAGAACAACCAATTCACTTTAGGTCACACTATACACAACTATATAACCATCAAGATAGTCATCATAAGACTAAATAACCAATTAGGAAGAATCATGCATCAACGCTAAGACTACACACATAAAGACATAGTCATAGTCTAACATGATCACCAACCAATTTCAATAGAAGAACCACATACTTTCACATTATTAACATGTAGGTAGATACGCTCATACTTCACATAATCAACTACAAATCATTTTAATACTTCAAGTAGTTGCCGACAAGGCCATGATATTTTAATACATAAGGTAACGCCGACGAGGCCACATCATTTGCAAATAAAACACATAGCACTGCCACAATAAGTGGACCATACCAATCACAACATAATTCAAGAGATAAAATACATAAACTAAGGAGAATTAGGGGAGCGTACCACAAATCCATTCTCACCACTTCAAGCCATAGCTAAATCTTTCAATACAATACCAATAGGTCCATACTCATTGCCATGATCATCAATTCAATACAAAACTTATAACACTCAATGAATCTAGGTCAATTAAATATAGATTTATCAATCTAAGACAGTTTATACATCAACTGAATACAATTCTTACATCATTCAATTGCCCATAGAAAACTACACTAGAATTCATAAACATTAAGACATTATCAATTAACCCATAAAGTAGTCAAAAATTAGGGTTTATCAATTACATGGCTTCATAGGTTATTTGTGTTGAAATCATCTAATTAAAAACAATTTAATCAATATAAAATTATTTAAAACCTTTGAAGCAAGAACCCATGGATATATAATAAAATTGGACAAGTTCATCTTTTGAAAAAATTAGAAATCTCTTTGAATTTTGGGCTCCGTGATGAATAGAGCTTCAAGGATAAAAAACCATACCTCAATGATGTTAGCTCTTCCTTGAGTTTTGGCTTCAATGGAGTTCTAGAGAATTTCTTAGAGAATTTGGGTTTTGATTTTGAAGAATGAATTCATCTAGGTATTTAGGACTTACAAACCCACTTAAAATACCTAAAAGACCCCTAAGTAACCCCCCAAACTGTTAATTGGACGTGGGGCAGTGAAGCAGGCAAATTGCAGACTCACCAACAACTTGGCCACAAACGGACCATTTGTCCACAAACAGACTGTCCTGGCTGGCCGTCGTTTGGTTCAAAGACAGGACATTGGGAGCTTGAGCTCCCTAGGCTAATTATTAACCAATGACTCCCGTCGATGGGGCATCGACTGGCCAACAATCTGTCGTTTGTCATCCGTAGGTGGGACTGCCTTAGGCAGTTTTTGCCACAAATATTGGTCCTTCTTCAAGGACCCTTGGTTGGTCCTTGGGGATGTTTACCCAGACTCTTCCATCCCGAATATGTTTGTAGACGAGTATAGGACCTACCACATCAATTTCATCCAAAACAAACACATAAAACTCAACAAAACATGCTAGGACACACAAGTTCGTTTCAAGGCAAACCTTTCGAACGTTATGGACATTCTTCGACGTTTGACTTCAAAATTTCATGAAACTTGACACACTGCCTATAGACACTATAATAACTCATATAAGGACCTCTTAACATCATTAAACACACATGAATCACATTGGTGACTTTGTCATCTAACGTCTTAGTCGTCCCTTTACGTTTGACTTATGATTCACCTAATACTTTAGACACTTACTCAATACCACATTATAAACCATTTTAGGACCTTAGACAATAATTACAACCATGTTAGGCTCTATTTCACCGAAGTCGTTTTAGAGCTGTCATAATAACTTAACAGGAAAACTCATGCAGGACCTACGAGACAGCGATGGACGGTTCGTAGGTCAATCTACGTCCCCTTCTCCCAACCGTTCTGTAGGTCTGTCGATAAGTTCAGAGAGTTGAATTTTCGGTAATTTTGGAAATTTTCTAAGTGTCGGTAGACGGAGGCAATCGACGCACCGTCGATTGACCTACGCCCCATCACCTGTAACTCGTTGGTAGACACTGTCTACACTGCCTCATTTGGTAGCTTTGGGTCAAAATGGAATGGTCCTTCTAAAGGACCTTAGGGTGGTCCTTGGGGAATCTTAAGAGGACGTTTCAACCCTATACCTATTCTATTACATGTTTGACACCTTTCCACCAAATTCCATCAAATTTCAAATCTTAAAACCTTGTGAAATAGACTAAGGCACACTAGCACTTCTTGCACTAGTCTCCAGACGTCATGGACGTTCCTTGATGTTTTGAGTCTAAAACTTCCTAAATGACATATGCATTATTTTTTACCTTAAAACACTGTTACAAAACTTATACACTCATGTGAGGCTCTAGTTTAGGTTTTTGGAGTTTCAGAGTTTTCACGACCCGCATGTATATATTAGAAGTTTTGGTATTCTTAGGTCGTGACACAACATACTTGACCTCTCCGAGGTCTTGTACAAGCCCTTTTGTATAATTTATCGCATATACATATATGAAAAGTAGTGCACAATTAAAAGTTTTCACAACATTCGAATAGTCTTTCAAAATCTCTTTCATATAGAACCAAAGGAAATACAGTATCATGTTTTCACGACCTGCAAGTACCCCCTAGAAGTTAGGGAGAACCCTTGGATCGGGACAAGGCGTACTTGACCCTTTACGGTCTTGTACAATCCTTTTAACTATCGTTCATTACATAAGACATGAAAAGTAGTGCGGAATTAAAACTTTTCACGTCATTTAATATAAAGAGGAATTCTTTCATAAATACTAAGAAAGTCTCATCGTCACAAGCCAAACATAAAAACACGAGATAATATCTTAGGGATACGGCCCTTTACTTTTGGAAGAAATACATAATAAGTCTTAATAACAAAAACTAAGAAACATAGACTATGTCCTCGAATATATGAGGACATACCAAGTATTGAGAGAGTAGATGTCCCAAGTTTTGCCTTATATCCTTCAACCTTGCTTCCAAGACTTATACTTATAGAGTATAGAAAAGTATGGGGTTAGTACAAAACAATGTACTAAGTATGACATATGCAAAACATGTAAAAAGGGACATTTTAGTATAAATACACATTCATGAAAAATAAGTAAAACCTTCATGAATATAGAAGTAAAACAACATAAGAATCATCATTTAACACTTAGAGAAGGATTTTCAAAATTTTAGCAAAAGGAACCATTTTACAGTAAGTTACCAAAAATGTTACAGTGAACCTTTAGCATTACAGTGAATTCATTTTAATCCCAAACAGTGAACTCCCAAAGTCAAACCAAGAGGAAGTGAACTCATTTCCATAGGAGTTTCCCTAGCTAAGGTTAT
Source organism: Solanum lycopersicoides (assembly GCA_022817965.1). Classification (NCBI taxonomy): domain Eukaryota; kingdom Viridiplantae; phylum Streptophyta; class Magnoliopsida; order Solanales; family Solanaceae; genus Solanum; species Solanum lycopersicoides. Next base: position 45,799 of record JAJJBR010002382.1, read on the forward strand.
CCTAAGACTCAAAAAGGTAATACATGAAGGAAACGCCCATACACCTCCTTCAATACACACCAAGGTGATCCCCAAGACTACCCCTTCTAGGCTTATTTGGCTCGGGAGAACAAGCCCCCACTCAATGACAAGATAATAGAAGAACACTCAAAAACATCACATAAGACACACCAAGACTTCCCTTTCGGAAAGCCTACTTAGTGCAATGAGTAGATGGAGTCCCATTCAACCACCTACCCTATGTAGTAAACTCTTTCAGAAGACTTTGCTCATTCAATTCATATAAGACTCACCAAGACTTCCCTGTCGGAATTGTAACAACCCTAAAAATGAATAGGATCAAGACTTAGGTTGTCAAAAATGCTTGCGATTAGACCAAGGTTTGCACAGACTGATACGCGTAGAACCAGACCTCAGAACCCTTACTACGACCAAGCCAACTAACTTGGGGAGTTAATTGAGCTTGGAAAGGTTTGAACCAACCATGTGAGGCTCACGAAAACGAAGATTTAATCGAAAGAGTCTTTACCGGACTCAAAAGAAGAAATTTTAAGTTTTGAGGGTCCAAGGGTAAAATGATCTTTTCCAGGCCAGGGATAATATTGTAATTACCCTGGGAAATTAATTATTTAATTAATTAATTTAATTGAAGGAAGAAATTCGGGTGGGGCAACCCGAAGTGACCCATTTTCGCAAATGGGAGCCACTCGGGTTCGAGCCCCACTAGAAGCAAGGATTTAACTTGCTTTTATTTAATTTAATGAATTAACTTAATTAAACAATGAATATTATCTGATTAAGAAAAGGAAAAAATCAGATTTTTAATTATTAATTTAGCAAGGAGTCCTAGTTTGACTAATTCTCAAACCAAAACTCCTATCTCAAAGCTACTCTCTCTCTCTCACGATATCTCTCTCACTTTTTCAATTACTCTCACGTTTTTCTCTGCAAAATAAAGGTGATGAACTGAAAAATATTCAAGAGCTCTTCACACATGAAAAACTCAAGCAAAATTTTTAAGTAAACAAAGTAACAAAACGATAAAGCAAAGAGAGGTGGTTGTCGAGTAGTGTGGACGATTGAGAAAGTTTGGACTGATTTGTGGAGAGGATTTTTGGGCAGAAAATTCGTGTTTGAACAAAGAAATTAAGGTATGGGTCTTCTTACTCTTGGTCCCTTTCCAAATAGACCCCTAGGACTCAGATTATTTGGCTCAAAACTAGGATTGTTTTCCCCGTTGCATATCCCTGTCATTAGCTCCCAACGAATTCGTAGGTTGGTATGTTTGCTGGTAGAAATTAGGTGTTGCAATGTGTTTTCATGAACATGTATTTGGAATCATATGAATGACAAGCTTTGTTGCCGAAAATAGGTGTGTGTATGTGAAAAAGTTTATTGTAAACTTACTATAAATGAATGATGATTTATGGCTTCAAGTTTGATATGATTTTGGGTGTCATTTAAGTGTATAAACTTATGTAGATGATGATGTTCATTTAAGTGTAAAGTGGCTGAATTTAAATGAAGAATTCTTGGCCAAATATGTTCATGAAAATGCACCTAAAGGATTCACTAAACACTACTCCAAATGCATAAAGTTTCAACGTTAAAAAGTGGAGAAAAATAGATTGTAAAAAGGTAATTAAAATTTCCAGATTTTTTATGTTAATTTCGGGCAGTTCTGGAGACTTAGGGAGGGTTTTAAAAAGGGACTAAAATAGGTGAGGTCAAGGGGAATCGAACCCAAGACCTCACATGACCAAGAGGTTGAGAAATTTAAAAATAAATGTGTTGGGGCTAAAGGGATTCGAACCCCTTAGCTGCTGCCCACGAAATGAAAAATAAAAAAAATGGGGATGGGGGGAATCGAACCCATGACTTATGGGCAGCAAAGAAGAGGGAGAAATAAGAAAAATAAAAGATGTGAGGCGTGGGAATCGAACCCACGACCTCAAGGCTGGAATAAAGGAGGCGAAAATAAGTTAAAAAAATAGGTGAGGCCGTGGGGGTTCGATCCCACGACCTCACTGTCCATGCTCTTAACTTAGAGAAAATATTTAAAATATATATATGGGGTTGTGGGGGTTCGAACCCACCACCTCACATCTCTTAAGCGAAAATTAATTAAAAAGAAGGAGGTTGTGGGGGTTCGAACCCACAACCTCCTTACTTGGGCGAAATTAAGAGTAAAATAAAAGAGGCTGTGGGGGTTTGATCCCACAACCTCTTGGTTTAAGAAAAATGGGAGAATATCATGTTAATGAAAAATTAAAATGGGGTTGTGGGGGCTCGAACCCACAACCCATCGGCCAATGCAAGAAAAAGGTTAAATGGAAAAGTAATCCTTCAATGTTAATATTGTGATTTGACTTAGAGTTAAAATGTTATGAATATTGAATAAAATCAATTAAAAATATAAATGATATCCAATTGATTCAAGACTTGGGTTTCCTTGCCCAAACTTCCGTATTGATACATAAGTCATACGTGAACAAAATATCCAAGAATAATGCCACCTACTTAGATCAAATCAAGATCTTGGCATATATACAAGATACATAAGTCTTGTACTACATAATCTTAGGAATGTAAGAATCACTTAACGAACTATGAATGAAGCCTCATGGCTTGTGTGTATAGACTCATAAGTCTAACATACGTTCAAAAGTAAGTGAACCTAAGATGTATGAAATGAAATGATGAACCCTAGAGGGGTTAAGTAAGGGTGTGAGACACACCAAATGGCCAAGTGCATTGGCATATGACGAAATGAACATTCATGTAATAAGAGGTGAATAACTAAGAAAAACAAAGGTGCTAATGATGATGAATGTGGTGACAACATGATATGAGGCTAATGTAAATGAGGAGAGTAATCTCAAATGAGCCTAAGTAAATGTTACCAATATGTATTCACCTACGAGAGTGTAAGATAATGAAGAGACCAGTCTCTATGAACTCTCTAATGAGAGTATTGAGCTTAACACACTTAATACGAATGATGAGATGAGAAATCATCTAATGAGCTATGATGTCCTCATACTAGAAGTCAGCTTCCATGACGTGTGAGATGAATGAAATGGAACTTTATACTGAGCACAGATAGACTAGCTATGAGCGGTGATGCCTTGTTTCGGGAAGGGCGGAGGTTCACGTAACTCTCATGAGATGAGACTGTCCGGCTTGCCGGGTATGGGTCTCCTTATATCTCCTAGTCTTCGAACCTATACTGCCAATATAGGGATCTGGCGGGGTTAAATTCCCATGTACGCTAGCATGTTATTGGATCACTTTGGCCGGTGATTCCACCTCTTTTCGGTGTGGGGGAGACACTGGATTTCATGATGCTCATATATCTATGTCGGTTAAAGTTAAAGTTCCCAATGAATGAATGAGGCCAGCCTCAAATGATGCACATAATGAAATGAATGAATACCAAGGTGTTAGGATAGGATAATCAAAAGGTGAGTTAGATTCAAGTAATGACATTAGGTCATTCTTGGTCATTGCACAACGAATAATGAAAGTCTTAAACTACATCTAGGTATAACCGGTGGTTACACTGGACTATGAACGAAATGAAAAGAAGTACGTATGAATGAATGAAGCAGACTCTGTGTTTGCTAATGAAGACTCCCTAGTTGAGGTCCCATCTGTTGAGCCCTCATTTCTGGGATGTCTTAATGTCAAGTCCATGATTCCAAGGTCTCATGGCATATGAATGAATGATATTAACTAAGTTATGTGCTACATGAAAAATGTACTGTATGCTATATGATATGTGCTATGTGTAAATGTTATGTGCTGTGTGCAAATGTGAAAAGTATGATGATGTATGTTATTCTCATGGCATAACTTTCCTATTTCAAATCTGGAAAGCTCACTGACTTTCCTAATCCAAATTTGGAAAGATCATTTACTTTCCTAATCCAAATTAGGAAACTTTCCTAATCTCAATTTGGCAAGTCCACTGACTTGACTTCCAAAAATCATGTTGTTAGGAAAGAGCTATTCTTTCTCATGCATGTCCTTGGTGTGTGCTTGCATATACCCATACTTAGTACAAGTGTGTACTAACCCTATACAAACTCTACTATTTTAGGTGCAGGCACAGGTGGACGGTAGAGCTACAGGATCATCGCTGCAGTTATCCGGACGTCCAGCATTCATCCGGTTTTGGTAGGTCCTCATGCTTTCGAGGATGCTACTGTTTTATGTTCTAGCTTAGTTTAGGAGTTGAGCTAGTGAAGCATGTTCCACTAGCGTTTCTTTCTTATTTTATTCAGACTATGTATTGGTGCCATTTTGGCAATTATACAATTATATTTATTGAACTATTCCTTTCATTTGATTATCTCTTAATGATTAGATGGTTGATGTTGAACAAATTACGAATGTATTAGAAATGTTTAGTAAGCAATGTTTAGAAACAAAAAGTTTCAATTTTTCCGCTAAAATTAACCTATGTAAAGTAAGAATGACGTAAGTAGGCTTGTCTGCGACCTCTGAGAGGTCAACGACGCCGGTCTCGTCTGGGGTCTAGATTCCAGTCGTGACAAAGTTGGTATCAGAGCCAGGTTAAATTCCAAGAATAATGAGTTCATATCAACCACATTGAGTAGTTTCTAAGTCATGGTAGTGAAGTGCACCACTATCCTGAATTAGAGACTGCATGATGCGTAGGAAAATTTCCCTTCTTCTGATCTTATCGTGCTTTTCTGAATGTCTGAATTCTTGGTGTTATGAGCGTGTGTAACATCAATCCTTTTTGTTTTTCCAGAAAATGAACACTAGGAGAGGAAATGGTCAGAGGAGAGGAGGAGCAGCTGCTAGGGGTAATCAGGATCTACCCCAGGCTCCAGCTGAAGGAGTGGCCATGCCAGTTAACCCAGCTGGGTTGACTGATGCTGAGGTGCGGGCATCTCTGGCCCAAATGGCACAGGCCATTACTATGCAGGCCCAGGCTATGACTGCCCAGGTCAACCGGCAGGATGTTCAGAGGGAGAACCCATAGGTTCGCAGCATGGATGACAGACTACGAGATTTCACGAGGATGAATCCTTCTATTTTCACAGGGTCTAAGACATCAGAGGATCCTCAAGAGTTTGTAGATGAGGTGCATACGATTCTGGTGGCTATGGGGGCCACTGACATTGAGAAGGCTGAGCTGGCTTCCTACCAGCTCAAGGATGTTGCGCAGACTTGGTACAAGATGTGTAAAGATAGTCGTGTCTTAGGTGGAGTACCAGTCACATGGGAGTTGTTCAAGACAGCATTTCTGGAGAGATTCTTTCCCAGGGAGATGAGGGAAGCCTAGGTTGAGGAATTCATCAACCTCAAACAAGGCTCCATGACAGTCAGGGAGTATTCCCTGAAGTTTGTTAAGCTGTCAAGGTATGTTATTTTCCCTAGTATTTAATAAAAAGAATGAGGATAATACTGAACTTTGTAGAAATCATCCAGGTATGCTACTTCCCTGGTTTCTAACAGCAGGGATGAGATGAGCAGGTTCCTCACAGGAATCAATGGAGACCTGGAGAAGGAGTGTCGATCTGCAATGCTCCATGATAATATGGATCTTTCCAGGTTGATGGTGCATGTCCAGCAGGTAGAGGACAGCCGCAGAAAGAGAGGTATTCGTGATTCTAGGAGGCCTAAGCCTCAAGATCAAGCAGGTCCCAGCCATGGAGGCCACAGAAATAACTTTCGCGTCCTTGAGCAGCCAAGGTTTAAGAAGGGACTCTCCCACCAAAGGGAGTCAAGTTCATCCAGTGGTCTCTATGATAGGGATTTCGAGTCCAGAGATAAGAGAAACAAGGAAGTATATACACCTAAGGAAAGGCAACCTTGTAGGAAGTGTGGCAGACAGCATGGAGGAGAGTGTATGATGGGCTCTAATGCTTGTTACAGCTGTGGAAAACCGGGCCACATGGTGAAAGATTGTCCGAATAGGAGAAGTCAGGAACAAGGGAAGGAGAGAGTTCAGACTAATGGCCCGAATGAAGAGGCTCCAAAGAGGCAACGATTCTTCGTACTGAAGTCCAGGGGTGCAGGGGAAGGCACTTCTGATGAAGCCTCGGGTGCGTAGCCTTAATTAGCCTTTCATATATTTGACTGTATATGGTGTTTATACCCTAGTATGAGGTTAATAGGTTTGAAGTCATCATATTGGTTGCTGATTTTTATGATTTTTATGTTGACTTTGTGTTGTATTCTTTGATGAGACTAGTTTAGGGAAGAATTACTTAGTCTATTAATGTGAAGCTACTAGTAGGTCTCAAGGAGGTGTTCCATCATGTTAAGAAGTGAATCAAATATTCACCCATGGAAGTATTGAAGTACCTACGTATGTGTACGTTCTATAGATGACATACTTATTGTTAGTAAAGAGTAGTGTCATTCGGGGACGAATGTTCCTAAGGGGGGGATAATGTAACAACCCTAAAAATGAATAGGATCAAGACTTAGGTTTTCAAGAATGCTTGCGATTAGACCAAGGTTTGCACAGACTAATACGCGTAGAACCAGACCTCAGAACCCTTACTACGACCAAGCCAACTAACTTGGGGAGTTAATTGAGCTTGGAAAGGTTGGAACCAACCATGTGAGGCTCACGAAAACGAAGATTTAATCGAAAGAGTTTTTACCGGACTCAAAAGAAGAAATTTTAAGTTTTGAGGGTCCGAGGGTAAAATGGTCTTTTCCAGGACAGGGGTAATGTTGTAATTATCCTGGGAAATTAATTATTTAATTAATTAATTTAATTGAAGGAAGAAATTCGGGTGGGGCAACCCGAAGTGACCCATTTTCGCAAATGGGAGCCACTCGGGTTCGAGCCCCACTAGAAGCAAGGATTTAACTTGCTTTTATTTAATTTAATGAATTAACTTAATTAAATAATGAATATTATCTGATTAAGAAAAGGAAAAAATCAGATTTTTAATTATTAATTTACCAAGGAGTCCTAGTTTGACTAATTCTCAAACCAAAACTCCTATCTTAAAGCTACTCTCTCTCTCTCACGATATCTCTCTCACTTTTTCAATTACTCTCACGTTTTTCTCTGCAAAATAAAGGTGAAGAACTGAAAAATATTCAAGAGCTCTTCACACTTGAAAAACTCAAGCAAAATTTTTATGTAAAAATAGTAACCAAACGATAAAGCAAAGAGAGGTGGTTGTCGAGTAGTGTGGACGATTGAGAAAGCTTGGACTGATTGTGGAGAAGATTTTTGGGCAGAAAATTCGTGTTTGAACAAGGAAATTAAGGTATGGGTCTTCTTACTCTTGGTCCCTTTCCCAAGAGACCCCTAGGACTCAGATTATTTGGCTCAAAACTAGGATTGTTTTCCCCGTTGCATGTCCCTGTCATTAGCTCCCAACGAATTCGTAGGTTGGTATGTTTGCTGGTAGAAATTAGGTGTTGCAATATGTTTTCATGAACATGTATTTGGAATCATATGAATGACAAGCTTTGTTGCCGAAAATAGGTGTGTGTATGTGAAAAAGTTTATTGTAAACTTACTATAAATGAATGATGATTTATGGCTTCAAGTTTGATATGTTTTTGGGTGTTATTTAAGTGTATAAACTTATGTAGATGATGATGTTCATTTAAGTGTAAAGTGGCTGAATTTAAATGAAGAATTCTTGGCCAAATATGTTCATGAAAATGCACCTAAAGGATTCACTTAACACTACTCCAAATGCATAAAGTTTCAACGTTAAAAAGTGGAGAAAAATAGATTGTAAAAAGGTAATTAATATTTCCAGATTTTTGATGTTAATTTCGGGCAGTTCTGGAGACTTTGGGAGGGTTTTAAAAAGGGATTAAATGAGGTTAAGGGGAATCGAACCCAAGACCTCACATGACCAAGAGGTTGAGAAATTTTAAAAAAAAATGTGTTGGGGCTAAGGGGATTCGAACCCCTTAGCTGCTGCCCACGAAATGAAAAATTAAAAAAATGGGGATGGGGGGAATCGAACCCATGACTTATGGGCAGCAAAGAAGAGGGAGAAATAACAAAAATAAAAGATGTGAGGCGTGGTAATCTAACCCACGACCTCAAGGCTGGAATAAAGGAGGCGAAAATAAGTTAAAAAAAATAGGTGAGGCCGTGGGGGTTCGATCCCACGACCTCACTGTCCATGCTCTTAACTTAGAGAAAATATTTAAAATATATATATGGGGCTGTGGGGGTTCGAACCCACCACCTCACATCCCTTAAGCGAAAATTAATTAAAAAGAAGGAGGCTGTGGGGGTTCGAACCCACAACCTCCTTACTTGGGCGAAATTAAGAGTAAAATAAAAGAGGCTGTGGGGGTTTGATCCCAAAACCTCTTGGTTTAAGAAAAATGGGAGAATATCATGTTAATGAAAAATGAAAATGGGGTTGTGGGGGCTCGAACCCACAACCCATCGGCCAATGCAAGAAAAAGGTTAAATGGAAAAGTAATCCTTCAATGTTAATATTGTGATTTGACTTAGAGTTAAAATGTTATGAATATTGTAATAAAATCAATTAAAAATATAAATGATATCCAATTGATTCAAGACTTGGGTTTCCTTGCCCAAACTTCCGTATTGATACATAAGTCATACGTGAACAAAGTATCCAAGAATAATGCCACCTACTTAGATCAAAATCAAGATCTTGGCATATATACAAGATACATAAGTCTTGTACTACATAATCTTAGGAATGTAAGAATCACTTAACGAACTATGAATGAAGCCTCATGGCTTGTGTGTATAGACTCATAAGTCTAACATACGTTCAAAAGTAAGTGAACCTAAGATGTATGAAATAAAATGATGAACCCTAGAGGGGTTAAGTAAGGGTGTGAGACACACCAAATGGCCAAGTGCATTGGCATATGACGAAATGAACATTCACGTAATAAGAGGTGAATAACTAAGAAAAACAAAGGTGCTAATGATGATGAATGTGGTGACAACATGATATGAGGCTAATGTAAATGAGGAGAGTAATCTCAAATGAGCCTAAGTAAATGTTACCAATATGTATTCACCTATGAGAGTGTAAGATAATGAAGAGACCCGTCTCTATGAACACTCTAATGAGAGTATTGAGCTTAACACACTAAATACGAATGATGAGATGAGAAATCACCTAATGAGCTATGATGTCCTCATACTAGAAGTCAACTTCCATGACGTATGAGATGAATGAAATGGAACTTTATACTGAGCACCGATAGACTAGCTATGAGCGGTTATGCCTTCTTTCGGGAAGGGCGGAGGTTCACGTAACTCTCATGAGATGAGATTGTCCTGCTTGCCGGGTATGGGTCTACTTATATCTCCTAGTCTTCGAACCTATACTGCCAATATAGGGATCTGGCGGGGTTAAATTCCCATGTACGCTATCATGTTATTGGATCACTTTGGCCGGTGATTCCACCTCTTTTCGGTATGGGGGAGACACTGGATTTCATGATGCTCACATGATCTATGTCGGTTAAAGTTAAAGTTTCCAATGAATGAATGAGACCAACCTCAAATGATGCACATAATGAAATGAATGAATACCAAGGGTGTTAGAATAGGATAATCAAAAGGTGAGTTAGATTCAAGTAATGACATTAGGTCATTCTTGGTCATTGCACAATGAATCTAATGAAAGTCTTAAACTACATCCTAGGTATAACCGGTGGTTACACTGGACTATGAACGAAATGAAAAGAAGTACGTATGAATGAATGAAGCAGACTCTGTGTTTGCTAATGAAGACTCCCTAGTTGAGGTCCCATATGTTGAGCCCTCATTTCTGGGATGTCTTAATGTCAAGTCCATGATTCCAAGGTCTCATGGCATATGAATGAATGATATTAACGAAGTTATGTGCTACATGCAAAATATACTGTATGCTATATGATGTGTACTATGTATAAATGTTATGTGCTGTGTGCAAATGTGAAAAGTATGATAATGTATGTTATTCTCATGGCATAACTTTCCTATTCTAAATCTGGAAAGCTCACTGACTTTCCTAATCCAAATTTGGAAAGACCATTTACTTTGCTAATCCAAATTAGGAAACTTTCCTAATCCCAATTTGGCAAGTCCACTGACTTGACTTCCAAAAATCACGTTGTTAGGAAAGAGCTTTTCTTTCTCATGCATGTCCTTGGTGTGTGCTTGCATATACCCATACTTAGTACAAGTGTGTACTAACCCTATATTAAATCTACTATTTTTAGGTGCAAGTACAGGTGGACGGTAGAGCTACAGGATCATCGCTGCAGTTATCCGGACGTCCAGCATTCATCCGGTTATGGTAGGTCCTCATGATTTCGAGGATGCTACTGTTTTATGTTCTAGCTTAGTTTAGGAGTTGAGCTAGTGGAGCATGTTCCACTAGCGTTTCTTTCTTATTTTATTCAGACTATGTATTGGTGCCATTTTGGCAATTATACAATTATGTTTATTGAATTATTCCTTTCATTTGATTATCTCTTAATGATTAGATGGTTGATGTTGAACAAATTACGAATGTATTAGAAATGTTTAGTAAGCAATGTTTAGAAACAAAAAGTTTCAAATTTTCCGCTAAAATTAACCTATGTAAAGTAAGAATGACGTAAGTAGGCTTGTCTGCGACCTCTGAGAGGTCAATGACGCCGGTCTCGTCTGGGGTCTAGATTCAAGTCGTGACAGGAATGCCTACCTAGTGCAATGGATAGATAGCGTCCCATTGCACCACCTAGCCTAAGTAGTACACTCTTTTAGAAGACTTAGTGCTTTCATTATTTTGTGGGGGGTAGCTTGACCGACATAGACCATGAGAGCTAGACATGGAATCCCGATATTAACCCTTATCATATGAGGGATTCACAATTGCCTAGAGTAAGGTCATTCTCTTAGCATTTACATGACTTTCCCAATAGCTACACCTATGCGGGCGCATAGTAAAGTTATAAGGAGATTGCTACTAATTAACACATTCTCTACTAACGAGGAGTACTCATCTCAAGAGGTACATTGGAATACAATATCTCAACACACAAAGTGTAACCACTCTTTCTTCATATGCTCTCGGTGCTCAGCATAATTCCCCACGGATTCTAAACATTATATACTATAGGTTAAGGATAACTAGTGAAAACCACATCTCAACTAAAGAAGGGAATTCATCATCGGACCTATCTTAGAAAGATCTTAGGATGTAGTGAGGTTGCTACTAAACACTTCATCTAAATTCACGAGGATTGTTTACCCCGAAACTCTCATTTTGACTTAACTTAGGTTAATTCATTCATTGAGGTATGTGTTTGTACATGTGAACACAACTTGCACATAAGCATCATTACATTTACATTAACTATTACACATGCTTAGAACTTCATTTATTACATTACACAATTTAACATGCTCAACATATACACTTACTTCATTTAGGCATAATCTAAGAAAAACATGCAATTCAAGCTTCATAATACACATTATAAGAACCATCACCATTATCACTTCATTTAACACATTACACCTTCAAAGACACACTTACAAAACATACCAAGTATACAAATTCATCAAGTAAACACTGCCACCAAGAAGGTGGACCATACCACTCAAGAGCATTTCATTATAAGATTTAAAAATGAAACCAACTTACCATTCTTCCAATGCTTTCAACACTTATTTAAAATTTACTAAACAATTTATCATAAAATAGCCCCTAGGGCAGTAGCTATACCATAATATCGACATGAATAAACCAAAGCACAAACTCTACACAATCATATTCATTTAACCCATTTTCAAGCTAAAAGTGGGAAATATGCATAAGCATGGGTTCATTAGGGTTTTGATATTAAAATCATCAACTAATACTAAAACAACATATTTGAATCCTTAATATACCTTTATATGAATACCAACACTTAGAACCAAAGATAAAAGAACATAGAGTTTGTAAACCCTTTTTGAAATCTTTTAGAAATTACTCCTTGAATGGAAGAGAGTTAAAGGATGACTACCATACCTCAATGATAAGAAACCCACAAAATTTGGATGAATAAACATCCAAATCGTTCAACCCTAGCTCAACCTTGAGTTCTAGCTTCAATGGGGTTTTGAGAGAGTTTTTCTTGGAAGAGGGGTTTTGATTTGGGTTTTTTGAAATAATGAGTTGGATGAGGGTTTTATGACTTAAAATTATTATATTTAATGATATAAACCTTTTAAAACTTACCCCACTCAATTAATGTCGAATGGGAATTATTTGGAAATCACATTTTTGGACAGCCCGCCCAGTGATCACGGCCAACTTCACGGACCGTGAGGGTGTTTCACGGACCCTTTGACGGTCCGTGGTCCTTGGGGTAGTGTCTTCCCTGCCTTCCCAAGCCTACAAGTTGATAAGGAATATCCGCTACAATCTTCAGGGACCGTGGTCCACACCACTGACCGTTAAGTGGTCCATGAACCTTGAGGGAGTAAGCTGCCAGCTAGAGACAGTTTTTGCCAACAAGTTGGGTCCTCCTCAAGGACCCTTTCGTTGGTCCTTGGGGAGTTTTTCCCGGACGTTTCCAACTCAAATACAGTCATAAACAAGTTAGGAACCTCTCATATAATTTCAATTAAAACGAAAACGTAAAACTTGCTAAAACACATGAGAACACACAAGCACTTTTTAAGGCATATCTTCCGAACGTCACGGACCTTCTTGGATGTATGACCTCCAAACGTCACCAAACTTTACACACTGCCTAAGAACCTCAATGTAAATCATTTTAACACAAAATTAACTCATGTAACATTCACTAAGCTCTATTTCACCTTAGTTTGTTTTAGGGTGTTACACATGTCATCAAATCTTATACTCAAAATATACTTGGGACACGGCCCATACAATCGAAATATAATACTAATGCTTTGACATAAGAAATCAAAAGACAAGTATGCCCTCATATCAAATGAGGATACACTTCAACATTTCTTGAAAGATCCTATAATCCAAGCTTTTCTCCCAAAATTCCCTTCACCTATGAATCACTTTAGAGATAGATAAAAGTATGGAATTAGTACAAACACATGTACTAAGTAAGGCCTAATCCATAAAATCATGATAATGCACATTTAATGGAAAATATGCTCTTTTTGATTAAAACATCATAGTATAAGCATAAGAACATCATTTAACACCTTAGAAACACATAAGACATCACATAAACATTTAATCAAACTTTACAAAATATTACAGTGAACTAAGCCAAGTTACAGTGCACTAAACTCAACTTTATAGTGAAACCCTTTCGACAAAGAGAGACCACCCATACACCCTTTCTAAGAACACCTAAATTATCCTTAGGACTACCTATAATGAGATAAATACACTTATAGTACACCAAAACACATAACATGAGATCCTCCTACCAAAAGTGAATCCAGGGCTCACTTGAGTGAGTTATGAAGCGACCGCCCATACAATCCCTTCACACAAACCTAAGAGATCCTTTAGAATAACTAAGATCAGATCATTCTAATTTCATTAAAAAACTTTCCTATATAGAGTCATTATTAAGACTTCCCTAGGTAAGACATGAAGAGACCATCATTTATGCCCCCTTCACACTTTTACTAAGCAATCCTTAAAGTTACTCCAGACTAGGTACTTATTTCAATAACATATCTTCTAACTTAAGTCATTACATCCATTAGTCCACTTAAGAGACATTCAAAGCACAAGGACATTCAAGTAGTGGTCTTGGAGAAGACCTAGGGACTCACTTACTAATATTTTTAAAGCCTAATCGTGCAATGCCTAGATAGCGTCCTATACCACTACTAAAACTTCATAGAACTTATCCAATACTAATAGGTATTCCACATGATGAGAATGGGCAATACCCGACATATACCATGGTAGATAAGCTTGGAATCCGGAGTTGTAACCTACTCCGACCGAAGGTGTTCTACTTGCCAATGGTAGAAGTTGGACACATCCCATGCAGGCGCATGGTTCGGCAGTATCAAGGGTTCCTTCGTATTCTAGAAATCTATTTATCTAGAGCTACTACCCAACCATTTTCACTCGGTGCTAGACTTTGTTCTCATAGAGTATTTCAATAAAGGAGTTTATGAAGAGGTACCATTTCATGTTCATAACCCAATAACACTACACCTTACAAAAAAGGTTCCACTAAGGCTACCTACAATGGATAAGAGCATAGCTCAATGACATTCCTAAGGATGATTTCATGCCATTCCATCCAACCAAACTTAAGTCCACCATTCACACAAGAACGATATACGACTTTTGACTTCAAGGATATCATAACCTTGTAACTAAGTTGAAAGTTTCACATAAATAACTCTCTTTTCTATGTTCAAGGCACATTCCGATAACACATATACACACATGACAAAGGAGCGTAGGCAATCTAAGTCAAGGGTTCATACTCATTCACATTCAATAGGTATCAAGTAAGGGACACATGTCTTCCTAAACAAGAAATGTCATTATTTTACTTTATCACATATAACATATCAAATCAAAAAGCACATAGGTACAACCAAGTAAACCATACGTCACCTGATACGCTACTATAGAACCTACAATATAACCATCATAAGACTCATATAAACAATTAGGAAGAATCATGCATCAATCATATGACTACACACATAATGAAATAGTCATAGTCTAACATGATCACCTAATGTGTATAGAAGAAAACATACTTTCACCTTAATCACATGTAGATAGACATGATCATACTTCACATAAATCAACTACACAAACCATTATAATATATCAAGTAGTGCCTACAAATTCATGATCATCATAATACATAATGTAACACCGACGAGAGCACATAATTAACAAGTAAATCACATAGCACCGCCACCATAAGTGGACCATACCAATCATAACATAATTCAAGATCTAATTTACATCATCTAAAGAGAATTAGGGCAGTATACCACCATGATAATCAATTAATTACAAAAATTCAATGATTTAAATTGTTTTATGCAATAACCCATGCTACATCACAAATTAGAAAAATCTATCTTTTGAGAAAGTCATTGAAAATCACTTTGAAGCTTGGATCCTTGATGAAAAGAGTTTCAAGGATGAAAACCATACCTTAACTGATGTTAATCCACGAAAATTGAGAGAAATCGGTAGAGAAATCAATTTTCAAGCTTCAATCTCCATTCAAGCTTCAATGGAGTTCTAGGGAGCTCTTTAGAGGTTTTGGGTTTTAATTTTAGAATAATGATTTCATCTAGGTGTTTAGGACTTATAAAACTATTTATAATACCCAAAATACCCCTAAGTAACCGCCCATTTAGATATTTGGACGTAAAGTGAATTTACCAATTCACCCTTTAACTTAAGAATGAACTGCACAGGTTGCAGACCCAACCCACGATTGCCCATCGACGGGGCGTCAGCCAGACGACGGACCGTCCTAGATGGTCGTCGTTTGGTTCATAGGCTGGCCTTTGAAAGAAAGCTCCCTACGCTAAGTATTGAACCACTTCCACCATATACGTGGCGTCGACCAGCCTACTGGCCGTCGATTGCCTCCAGCGTTTGGGCTAGTCTATACAGCCTTTGGGTGAATGATGGGTCCTTTCTCAGGGACCCTTGGTTGGTTCTTGGTGATGTTTTCCATGACGTTTCCAACTCCAATATGACCGTATACAAGTTTATTACCTCTCATAGCAATTTCATGCAAAACAAAGACATAAAATTTGATGAAACATGCTAAGACACACAAGGTCATTTCAAGGAAAACCTTTCAAACGTCATGGACGTTCTTGGACGTTTGACCTCCAAACTTCATGAAACTTGACACACTGACAATAAACACTATTATTACTCATGTAAGGACCCCATAAGCTCATGACACACACACATATGCATATAAATCGCATAAGGCATATAGTTGACTAGTCGTCGAAGGTCTTGGTCGGCCCTTGATGTTTGACTTCCAATTCACCTAAAACATTAGACACTACCTCATTACAACATTATAAACCATTTTAAGACCTTAGACACTCATGACAAATATGTTAGACTCTAGTTTCACCTAAGTCATTTTAGAGGGGTCACAGAAGTGTTACATTAGATATTCGCACATGGAAGGGTTGCCTTGTACTTGAAGGCAACATGACTCGATATGGGTCATTGTGGATAGGTTAATTAATTCGGCATGTTTTCTTCCCGCTAAAGTCACTTATTCGACTAAAGACTATGCAAAATTTTACCTCAAAGAGATAATTTAGTTACATGGACCCGCTTTATCCATCATTTCCGATAGAGGTACTCAATTCACCTCCTATTTTTGGAAGGATTTTCAAAGTGGGATTGGTACGAAGGTGAAACATAGTACCGCTATTCATACCAAGACGGATAGTCAAGAGGAATACACTATTCAAACCTTGGATGATGTGTTGAGGTCATGTGTCATTGACTTCAAAGATAATTGGGAAGACCACCTACCTTTGATAGAATTCTCCTACAAAAATAGCTAACATTCGAGTATCTCCATGGCACCTTTCGAGGAACTTTATGGGAGGAGGTGTAGATTAACCCATGAAAGGGGTGATGAGGTTTTGAAAGAAGGGAAAACTTCGTCCTTGTTATGTGGGCATGTATGAAATTTTTAAACGAGTAGGCAGTGTTGCCTATAAGATGAAATGTTCCAATGAGTTGGCCATGATTCACACAATTTCCATTCTCCCTCTAGAAGGTTTAGGGGTAAAATAGGACCTTTATTATGAAGAGGTCCTGGTTGAGATCTTGGATCGTCAACTTAAGAAATTGAGGAATAAGGAGGTTGCCTCCGTAAAAGTTTTTTGGAGGAACCACTTTGTTGAGGGTGGAACATTGGAGGTCGAGGCCTGCATGAAGTCCTGCTATCCTCTTCTTTTCCTCTAAATGATGATGTTAGTAGTTCTTTATATGATTCTTATGAATAATGTTGAATTTATCATGTCCTTCTAATGTGTCCATATTGTAATAGAAATTCATGTTTAAGTTCAGTTTTCTTATTCCATGAAGTATGTTTCTTATGATTAGCTTTCACTTAAGTATGTGGTGTGCTATGAGTATTCATGGAAATTCTTTTGAGCATGTTTAACATTGTTTTTATATGAAATCAGCATGACAACTCTTGATGTGCATATTGAGATCATATTGAAATGGAGAAGGTAGTTCCTCCTTATATGATATGAAAAGTTTAGCTCGTGTATATGGTATGTTGTGGATTAAGTTCCTATATGGTATTTCTATGATTATATGTTGAATGGAGTGGATAATTCCTCCAATGAGTTGTGACTCATTTTATATATTGTTTTTTTGTTGTGCTGCTAGTTTTGAGTCTCTTCTTCCAATAAAGGTCTAAGGCGTCATTGGGGGACGAATTTTCCTAAAAGGTGGAGTATAGACACATATTGGAAATTCTATGACCTAGACTAGAGACTCACAAAATTAACAATGATGATTCTAGACCTAAATAAGTGCAAATAACTTGTTTGAGAAGTATTGGAACTAAAACGCTAAGAAACAACCATGACGTCCGGGAACTAGTGCAAGTTGAACTAGTAAACGCACATAGGTCTGGTGAAGGTTTGGAAGGTTCATATGAAGTCTAAAACTTTAAATATTACTTTTATTACGTAGAATCATGTATATAGGGTGAAAAAGTCAAGGTACAAACCCCTGAGGATGATATGCTCAAATTACACCTCCCTAAAGAAGTATAAGCGGTCGTAATCAACTAAAGAACCCAACTAGTAGGTTGGGGTCGATCCCATGAGGAAAATAGTTTAGACTTAAATTTAATATACATGTCATAACCCAAGAGTACCCCCTATAAGAAGGCATAACCCTTAGATCGGAACAAGGCGTACTTGACCCTTTGGGGTTCTATACAAGCCCTTTAACTATCTTTCATTACATAAGAGATAAAAAGTAGTGCGGGATTAAAAAAATTCACGACATTTAATATAAAAAGGAATTCTTTAATAAATACTAAGAAAGTCTCATCGTCACAAGACAAACTTAAAGACACAACATCATATCTTAGGGACACGGCCCTTTACATTAAAAGAAATACATAATAGTAACCCTCATACCCATTTTCAGGTTCTCACTCATAATAGTAACCCTTAACTCATGGATTTTCCATGAGTTGAGGTACACAATAACCGAGGTCGGGTCAGGGCCAACACGAGGTCATTTTTCTGTATTAGCCACCTTAAACTTAGGCTTTTTTCCCAAGTCGAGGTGAACATGTCCATGGAGGGATTAGGGCCAAAACATTAAACACTGGGAAGGTAAGTAGGTGAGAAAAAATAGGTCTATTATAGGCTCAACAGATTTGGATCAAAAGGGATAAAGCTTCCGTTTGGTTATCTTCATTTAAGGCTAGATGTTTGCTAATTCGAACAAAGGCCTATTATCCTTTCCTAGTCATCTAACACAGATTCCCTTTGCAGAACTAACTTGGCAAGTTCTAGATAGGTACGAGCTGTTGAACACTCAAAATTCCTCACACTCTTTTGAAACCTCATTAAACTATCAGATTGTCAGATTTCCCAGTGTAGGTTTTAGTTGAGGGTCATGCAGCGGGTGCCTATCTATGTCTTCCTTAGAGACGACACATTCAATTCATTTTCACCTATTTATGCAAGCACTTTCTAGGGCGGGATATCATTTAATTCAGCCATCATGCTTCATCTTTCATGCTTTTATACTTTGTACAAATAACGACATGCTGGTTCAACATAAATTAAACAGTCTCTTTGGGAAAAAGAACACAGGAAAGAAAACCCCAAGATAGGATTTTCAGTTGGGCTACTCAAACTTCACCCTAACACTGACCTTTTATTTACCCCACCCCCCAAAAAAGATCATGCTATTGTCCCCAATAAATAAAAAAATTGAAGTACAGGGTGGTAGGTGAAGAAAACCTGAGATGCATAGCGTCGATGATCTCTCAATAAGTGGGCGGGTCCGGTTTCTCGAACCCCGCAACAGCAGTACTGGGTAACCCTCAATGGTGCCCACATCAATCTCCGTACCATCAGTGGTGCTCCTCTCAACGATCACCGGTATGGAACTAGACGCCCCAGCAACCATCTCTCACGCCCTAATATGGCGGGCCTTCTCATTTACCAAAGAGTCCTTCCTAGCAACCTCAAGGTCTGTCCTCTCTTTCTTCTTCGCACAGGAATCATCTACTGCATCAGTAGTGCGTCTAGAACAGTGCCTCTTGGCTCTACCACGTGGTTCAGGATGCGGCTCAGCAGAAGGCATAAACAAAGTGTCAAGCACTGTGTCCTCTTCTAGATCGATAGGCACACTCTCCGGCGAAGTCCCTCTAATCTCTAGATTTACATCCATATCTGCTCGCAAACTAGCGAACGCATCCTGAAGAGTAGTGAGATCTATGATAGATGTTGGTCGTGCTAGGACCCGCAGCTCGAAGGCGTCAAGGCACTGATGAACCGCCTGAATTTTTTGCTCAGTCTGCTGGGCCACTCTCTCCTCTATTTGATCCTTAGCCTCATAAATTGATTTTTGCATCCAAGGTTGTATGTGGTGAAGCATGGTTGTCATTTGGGCCTCTAATCTCTGGACCCGTTCTAGGAGGACCAGTATTGCAGATGGGGGCATGGACCTGGATGAGCTGGGGGATAGACTGGCGGCATGGGCAGAATCACTCGGGGTGGTGTCAACATGCTATGAAGTAGCAGGGTCAGCCCCTTAGGCTAACTCCACAGTGTCCGCCAAGTTCCCACTCAACGGATGCATCTCATTTCTAGGCCCTCTCTGTGGTGTCGCTACATTGGCCTCATCCTTGATGAGACCTATGTCAACAGTCCTCACCGGACTACAGATAGTATCAGAGTGCCAAATTGTCACTCTGGCATCCCTGCACAAATGGAAGATGAGAGAAGCAAAGGGGTAAGTAGTAGAGTTTTTGAACGCCCTCTCCTGGATCACCGTGATCAGCACATTAGCATAATCTATGTGCAACCCCACAAAAAAGGCTGCTACAAACACCACTGTATCCCAAGTAAGAACATTATCGACATTTGTCGGCGATAGATGGTGTCGGACTACCAACCATAAGAACATGGAAGTGAATATGAGGGTGGCCTTCTTAATCAAGCCTCGAGGGTCTAACACCAGTCGGCCGTCTCACCATCAGTTGCTAGATGATGGGCTTGCCAGTTCTTCATTGTCTCTCTCTGCTCGGCAGTTCTCTAAAATGCGCCACTTTTGACAGTCTTCCACCTGCAGTTGAATTCTGGAGTAATGGGGGCCCATTGTGTCTCTGTGGTGGGGCCATATAGGAACCGACAGAGGGTGGCATCTGAGATGTCAACCCGGCAGCCCCAGACAAGTATAGAAATGAGCGGGTCTTATTTGGCAGGTATCGCCCGCCTATCGATAGAGCCTCTGAGAGTATCCACATAGGAAGTGTAGAAGTACTTTACTACCTCCTCAATGTATGTACCCAAACTCCGCACCACCTAGTCTAACCTGTGCCGACTAAAAAATATTTACACCTCTGGTACCGTGTGCAAGCTCCCCGTAAGAACTCGATGCTCTACTAACACCAACCGAGTCATCACCCCTTTATCATTCAAAATTTTTGCGTCCCAGTATACGTGGTGCTGCCCATCGACGCACCACTTGTTGGGTTCCTTAGCAATAGGTGCGGGCTCATCTGCTCGGGGTACGGGTGTAGACTCTGAGCTATCAGACTCATAAGACGAGGCTTGGTGGTCGTGATTCTCGGACCTCGTGGCTACTTGAGAGGCGGAACCAGAGGCAGTGGCTACAATTGACCCAGAGGATTGGGCCGACCTTGATGCAGAAGAAGATTAGGAGCCTAATGATCCTACAGAGCTAGTGGCAGCTCCGGAAGGTTAGTTAGTCATTGTGGGCTCCTCATCTATCAGGGAGTTAGTGACAACGCCGGGAACCACCTTCTTAGGGGTACCCCTAGTAACTCGTGCAGTTGGTGATGGGGTAGATGCACCCGGAGAAACGTTTGCGAGATCTTGCTCATTGTCGTAGTGTTCAATCATCCGACGCGATGGGCCAATGAACTTTGATTTGCCTCGTTTGATGTAGACGACATCCTTCTTAGGATCCATATGTACCTCAAGTTCAGAGTGGTGTGGTTGTGAGATGACCTTTCAAACAGTATCCTACGTGCTCGAACATGATCACCGGCCGAAGAAGAACGGAGAGACTAGAGAATTTCGGAAGAGAGAATTTGGGGAATTTTGAGAAATTCTTATTTGGGAGTGAAATGAAGTACATGAGGGTGATGATTTGTTATAAATTAAAGAAATAAATGAAGAAAAACAATTATGGAAGGGAATTTTAAAAAAGTTTGAAGGTGGGAATGAATATGAACCGTTATGCCATCGACTGGGACCGTCGTTTGAATCTAGACTTAGAAAATTAAAGAGACATACATGGGATGTCTGGTCACTGACATTTTAGACCTATGAAACCATGTCGACGATCCATCGACTGGGACCGTCGTTTGAATCTAACTTAGAAAATTAAAGAGACATACATGGGATGTACTGACACCATCAATGGTTCGTCGATTGAACGACGGCCCATTTGTAGGGTCCGTAAACCTATGCACCAGATCATTTTTACGCAGATTATTTGTTTGTTCCCAGCACATGTAACACACAATATGCCATTCTTTTTGTGTTTTTTCTGGACACTTTTGAGACACAGACCCTACACTAATCTCTAGACAACACTAGCACTCAAGCAAGAATGAAATAAGATTAAAAACAAAATAAAATACGAAAATATGACTATTCTAACAACGAAAATAAGACCTATTGTTGGCTAAAGGATACACCTTGGGTTGCCTCCCAAGAAGCGCTTGATTTAACGTCGTTGCACGATGCAGGTTTCTTGATTACTCAGACTTCATCAAGGTGATAGGCCTCAACCACTTCGTGGACACTCTCCGCATTCCCCATGTATATCTTAATCCTTTTCCCGTTGATTGTGAACTTTAACCCCTCCTTATTCTCCAACTCAACCGCTCCATGTGAGAATACTTTATTGATGAGGAAAGGCCCTGTCCACTTGGACTTGAGTTTGCCTGGAAACAAGCAGCCTGGAGTTGAATAGAAGCACCAAATAATCAACTGCAAATTCTTGCTTTGCAATCCTTTGGTCGTGGTACTTCTTTATTTTCTCTTTGTAGATTGCTGAACTTTCATAGGCTTTGTGGAGAAAATTATTAAGCTCATTTAACCCATTTAATCTTTGTTCCGCCACTTCATTCCAATCCATCTTCAGTTTCTTCATTGCCCAAATTGCTTTGTGCTCTAACTCGACCGGCAAGTGATAAGCCTTCCCATATACAAGTTGGTATGGAGACATACCAATGGGAGTCTTGTATGCAATCCGGTAGGCCCAAAGAGCATCATCAAGCCTCCTAGACAAATCGGTTCTATTAGCATTCAACGTTTTTGCCAGAATTTGTTTGATCTCTTGATTGTACACCTCAACTTGCCCGCTAGTCTGTGGATGATAAGGAGTAGCCACGTTATGGCGCACCGCATATTTGTCCAATAGCTATTTGAACAACTTATTACAAAAGTGAGAGCCACCATCATTAATAATTGCCCTAGGTGTTCCAAAACTGTAGAAGATATTCTTTTTCAAGAAACCGGTGACACTCTTTCCTTCATTTTTAGGAAGCGCAATAATGTCCACCCATTTTGACACGTAGTCAAATTATACACTTCATCCCATGAGAACTCATAAATGTTCCCATAAAATCAATGCCCGATATATCAAATAACTCAATCACCACAATAGGATTTAACAGGAGCTCTGCCCTCTTCGAAATTCCTCAATCTTGTTTGCACTGATCTCATGATTTGGAGAATTCGTGAGCATCTTGGTTAATGGTTGGCCAATAGTACCCACACTACAAAATTTTATGCGCAATCCGTGTACCACTATGGTGCCCACGCACAGGCGAGGAGTGACATGCCTCCAAAACACTCAATATCTCAACTTCCGGTACACAACGACGAATAATCTTATCGGCACACCTCTGGTATAAGTAAGGTTCATCGTAAAAGAAATTTTTCACATCATATATAAACTTCTTCCTCTGATGGAAAGAAAAGTCCGATGGAACTATATCACTAGCCACATAATTAGCAAAATCTGCGAAACCATGGGATCAAATCTTAAGAAGCAGCCAATACATGTTCATCAGGGAATTCATCATAAATTTCATCCTTTTCTCCCACTTCACGCATAGCTTCATCCTCTAACATAGACAAGTGATCGGCAACTTGATTCTAAGTCCCCTTTATGTCATTTACCTTGAAATCAAACTCTTGTAGTAATAGCACCCATCTAATAATCCTTGTCTTCGCATCCTTCTTCGCCATCAAATACCTCAACGCGGAGTGGTCTTTATACACTATGACCCTCTTGCCGAGTAAATAGGAGAGAAGTTTTTCAAAAGAAAATACCACCGTAAGAAGCTCTTGTTTTGTTACCATGTAGTTTTTTTGAGCTTCATTCATGGACTTACTTGCATATTAAATGGGGTGAATGATTTTATCCTTTCTTTGTCCCAATACCACACCAAGAGCAACCCCAATAGCATCACACATCACCTCAATTGGTCTACTCCAATATAGGGAAATAATAATGGCCGCAGACACAAACTTCACCATCAATTCTCCAAACGCTTTCACATAAGATTTATTGAAATAGAACTTACATTCCTTCTCAAGTAGTTTGCACAAAGGATGTGCAATTTTTGAAGAATCATTAATAAACCTCTGGTAAAGACCCGAATGTCAAAGAAAACTTCTTACAAATTTTATAGAGTTGGGTGGAGGAAGCCTCTCTATAACTTCGACTTTACCTCGATCAACCTCTATTCCCTTCTCCGAGATGCGACGGCCCATCACTATACCTTCTTTCACCAAAAAGTGATTTTTTTTTCAAATTAAGCACAAGATTGCAATCTTCACATCTTTTGAGTACCCCAGCCAAATAACTCAACACCGATCAAAGGAGTCTCCAACCACCGAAAAATTATCCATGAACACCTAAATAGTGTCCTCTACCATATCAGAGAATATTGACATCATAATTTGCTGGAATGTGGCCGGTGCATTACATAACCCAAACAGCATCCTTTTGAATGTGAATGTCCAATAAGGGCATGTAAAAGTGGTCTTATCTTGATCCTCTAGGGCAATAGAGATGTGAATGTAACCCGAATAGCCATAAAGAAAACAATACATCCCTTTTCATGCGAGTCTATCTAACATATGATCAATAAAGGGCATGGGGAAATGGTCCTTCTAAGTCAACGCATTCAACTTCCGGTAATCCATACAAACTCTCCATTCGGTATCGAGCCGCATTGGAACAAGATCGTTCCTCTCATTAGGCACCACTATAAACTCACCTTTTTTAGGCACTCACAGAATAGGGCACACATAACTACTGTCTGCAATAGGATAAATGGCTCCCGCATCCAACCACTAGATGATCTCCTTTTTCACTACCTTTTGCATATGTGGATTCAACCTTCTTTGATGTTCAATATTTGGTTTGTGATTGGGCATGAGTTGTATTTTATGTGAAAAACTACCATGAGGAATCCCAATAATGTCCGCAATAGTCCAACCAATGGCTCATTTGAACCTCTTCAAAACCTCCACAAAACAATCTACTTGTTGCCAATTCAAATCCGCTGCAATTATAATCGGCAAAGTGTCATCTCTTCCCAAGAACACATACCTTAGATGAGGTGGTAGGGCCTTGAGCTCTAATTTTGGATCCTCCTCAATAGATGGTTTCGCGGGTGGAGACTCACGATGTATCATATATAAATCCAATTTCTTTGGTTTTTACCGACATTCATTTCTTTCAACTGCAGCCACGAAATATACACACTCTTTAATACCATCACTTTCAAAATTCATGATCACTGCCCCTAGTGCCTCAACACCTAGTCGCTCTTCAATTTGTACCTCAGATATACTCTCAACCCTGTAAGATATAGCATATACCATTTGGAGCTCAGCACTCTGCTTCATGGACCTACATATGTTGAAAGTTGTTTAATCATTATTAAACCTAAACTTCATCTGCCCCTTTTCCATATCAACCAGTGCACGCCCGGTTGCAAGGAATGGCCTCCCAAGAATAATGGGAACCTCAAAACCAACCTGACAGTCAAGAATCACAAAATAGACCGGAAATGACTCCATTTTCACAAGCACATCATGGAGTATACCAATAGGCCTTTTCAATGTTCGATCGGCCATAAGTAACCGCATTGTAGTTGGCTTGGGGTCACCCAAGCCTAACTTTTTATAAATGGACAAAGGCATGAGGTTTATGCTTGCACCAAGATCACATAGTGCTTAAGTAAAGTGTAACAACCCGATTTTACATGGAATGGTGAAAGCGCCAGGATCTTCCTTTTTCTGCGCAAGAGACCTTGTAGAAATAGCACTGCAATACTTCATTCTGTCATCATCCTCAAAACTCACTAATGTCTTGTTTGTCACAATATCCTTCATGACCTTATCATAATCGGGCATTTGTTCTAAAGCTTCTATCAAAGGGACATTGATGGAAAGTTGTTCCAATAAATTGATAAATTGCCGGCATTTACCATTCTCAGTCTTCTTCACTAATCTCTTAGAGAATGGTGGTGAAGGTCTAGGAATGGGGACCACATTATGAGACACCTCTGCTTCTTACACCGTGTCGTCCACCAATACTCCACTAGTTTCTTCTACATCTTTTCCTTTTCTCATATCATCTTCTACCATATACGACAATGGTAGATAAATGGTTTGCTTACCCCCTCAAGTAGTGACTCCCATGAAATGTCCATCATTTTTACGATTGTGCATGTTGTTGCTACGAAGAGTGTCAGGTTGGCATGGATTCACAGCAGTAGACGATTGATCCATCTGTAACTCAGGATGCTTAATCGAAATAGCATGTACAACCACCTTTTGGAAAATGTTAGCTAAGTCACCTCTCATCTCCTTGGCATGCTCATCACTAGTATCAAATCTCCTCATTATCTTCTGTAACATATCCTCAACTCGCACCATACTACCTCCACAATCATTTAGAGCAACTTCCTGATTCTAAGGTGGAACATAGGGCCCACTCCGATTATTCCTATTACCATTGTTACCCTGGTTGAAGTTATTTTCACTTTTATAGTTTCCATCTCGAACATTGGATCCTCTCGAGTGTAGTTACCATAGTTTCATCATTGGTTTCCTTGACCTTGGCGCCAATTCTCCCGATTGGAGCCTTGGGCATTTGGTCGGAAACCCCTGCCCTGTCATTCACTACATAAGCATCCTCTTCATAATAATACTCATACATTGGCGGTGTTCGTTTAGTCAAGTAGTTCACCGTATTTACCGTCTCTGCCCCTTAAGTGACATGTTTCAAGACCAACCCTAACTCAGTTCTCATTTTCTCTATTTCCTCACGAAACTCATCTGCCGCTGGGTTTTTTGTAGCTTGCACTGCAAAGGTGTTTCTCTCAGTGTCCGAATTACTAGTGATCAAAGCCTTGTTGTTGCGAGATAACTTCTCCAACTTTTCTACGATCTCTTCATATGTGCACTATCCATAGGAACCCCCCTACAATAGTATCGAGCATTGCTTTATTATTATCATTTTTAGCTCTATAGAAGTACTCTTACAACGACTCATCATCAATGCATTGGTTTGGGACGCCTCTCAGGAATGTAGTAAATCTGTCCCAATAGCTACTCACCGACTCTCCAGGTAGTGCCACAAAGTTATGCACCATATCTTTGTGGTTGAGCTTCTTTGAAACTGGGTAATACCTTGCTAAGAACACATCTCTTAACTGATCCCCCCAGTATTAATGGAGTTGTAGGGTAGCTCAGTAAACCATATCGAGGCGTCTCCTTTCAGTGATAAAGAAAACACTCGCAGCCCGATCACATTCATATCCATGTCTGGCCTACCCACACAACTCTTGCACACAGACCTCAGCTTGTCTATGTGAGCATGTGGATCCTCTGATTGTAGTCTTGCAAACAAACCCCTCACTGTGATTATCTGCATCAAGCTACTCGTCACTACGAATGTGTGCCCTTAAGGTAGAGTAGGTAGGACAAGAGGTCCATCAAAGTCTGTGATGTTCACGATGCCTGTATAGTAATCCTGAAGTCGTGGTGTTGGGGTTGCATCCTCAAAGAACTCTCCAATTGATTCTCAATCTGAACTTTGTTGTGAGCCTCAACTGGTAATGGAGGTTGCCGGATTTCCCCATCACCTAAATTGGTCGAGTTCTATTTATTCTCCATCGTTCTCAATGTACGGTTAAGTTCTAGATTGAATGGAAAGAGTGGTTCTCCTCGGCTTCGTGTACTTGGCATACACTAGAGCTAGACATGAAAGAAACAAAAACAAAAAGAAAATGTAAAATCAGGAAATCGTTCACTAAATTTCAATAATGTAACTAAAGTTAATCAAAAATCAAGATTCCCCGGCAGCGGCGCCAAAATTTGATACGCTCATATTACACCTCCCTAAAGAAGTATAAGCAATCGTAATCAAGTAAAGAACACAACTAGTAGGTTGGGGTTGATCCCACGAGGAAAATGGTTTAGACTGAACATCAATATAAAATTATGCCTATTTAGCCAAGGTTTTTCCGAAAATGTGTAACTATAGGGTTTTTTTATGAAACAAGTTTCTTAAACACGTCTAAGTTAACAAGTAAGCGAAAGTAAAAATTGAGTTTTTATCAAGTTGTGAGACTAACTAGGGTATATGTGTTCCCCATAGGTTTAAAACGTCGTATCCCTAGCATTGGAAACCAAAGAGTAGGCATACTTGGATAGCTTGATGAATTTCAAGGAGTATTCCTTGATATTCATACCTGTTTGACAAAGGTTGATGAACTCCTTTACCTTAGCTTCCCTTTGTTCTCTAGGAAAGAACCTATCAAGAAAGGCACTCCTAAAGATCTCCCAAGTCACACGACCACCTCTTAAAGCTTAATTATCCTTCCATTGTGTGAACCAAGTTTGGGCCACATCTTTTTTTTATAGGCGGCTAGCTCGGCCTTCTCACTAGAACTCACCCCCATAGCATAAAAGATCTAGTAGACCTCATCAAGGAAGTCTTGGGGTTCTTCATAAACCTTAGACCCAAAGAAAATAGGAGGATTCATTCTACTGAATTCTCTCAAACCTAAAGCCATGGTACTAGCATTTGGGTTCACTCGGGGTCCAACATCCCGATTTGCTTGAGCATTCATGGCTTGCACTTGAGTAGTTACCACATGTATTTGAGAAGTAATAGCTTTAGAAAAACTTATAAATGTCGACCTTATCTCTCCATCCATCATAGGTGGAGGAATGACCGGAGCTTGGTCACCTAAAGAAGCTTGCTCTTATGGAGGAGCTTGATTGCCTTGCGGAGGAGCTTGGCTGTCATTGGGAGAAGATCCAGCATTAGCAATCTCTTCCTCAACTCTTCTTGCGGCTTCCCTTCTAGTAGTCATACATATAACCACAATAAGAGGGTTAGCTGAAAAGAACCGATAGAGTTAAGACTCTAGAGGCACGACATAGAAATACCAAAAAGATGACAATTTCCTAAGCATCACATAGTCTGTCATTCATAAGTGTGACACGCTTCACAATTATGAAAAAGAATCTATATAGAAGTGGTTTAGTAAGACATCAATCCTAGGTTTACTTAACCTCATGCTCGGATACAACGTTAGTCACATCCGGGGAGCACCACCTAGGGTAACCAATGTCGTCGTCCTCGAAGAGGACATAAACAAGCGCTTAGCATTCGTCATTACATTTCATAGGCCCAAACACGGAAAATCTAAAACTATTACATATACATTGTGAGGTTTACATAGTCCTCTCACATACTGCATATAGGAAATTTACATAGACTCCTCGCATAGGAAGCTTAATTAGGCTTCACTATAAAACAACATAACCAACGCATAAAAAGATAGTCCAATAACATTGTCGCACATTAAATCATTTAAACGAGTACAACTTTTGACATAGCCATTACAAATTCAATATGTCATATAGGCTTACATCAATGTTTAAAATGACAAAGGAATGAAACGATGTCTTTAGACAATACAATGTCAAAGCTCGAATATAGAAATGGTAACATCCCCGAACTTAAGGACCTACCAAAACTTGGAGAAAGATATCCAAGTCTTCTTCAATCGGCCTCCTAGAACCTCAATGGCCGGAACCTAAATATATGTAGAAAAACATAAGAGATATGGGTTAGTACACCACTTGTACTAAGTATGGAAACAAGGCACATAAAACATTTGAAAGCATGCATCAAAGGGACTATTTCTTTAGAAAACATAGTAAGGCATTTAGAAAACCTTTAATGCACATAAAAGAGAGCATATACAATTTAAGGATCACAATAACATAAAACATGTTTATAACTAAAGACAACATCAAAATAAATGTCACATCCAGGGAGCGCCCCCTAGACATAACCGTCGGCGGCGTCCTCGTAGAGGACTAAGACTAGACTCTTAGCATTCATCATTACATTCATAGGTTAAAAAGTGTGGAAAATTAAAACTTTTCATTTACATCTACATCATGATGTTTACTTAGACCTCTTGCTTACATATAATATATTCCTAACGAGTTTACATAGACTCCTCGTATAAGAAGATTACATAGTCTTCTAATTTTATGACACATATATATAAGATACATAATATAGTCTTAGAAGGGATGTCTCATATTAAACCATCTAAACGGAATAGAACAATATGGGCATAGCCCTTATACAATGTATATATGCCACTTAGGCTTACAACAATATCTTGAAACAACAAGAGTTAAATGATCGTCTTTAGACTATAACAACACAACATAGCTAGAGTAAGAGATGGCATCATCCTAGGAACTTGAGGACCCACACTTAGAGAAATGATCCAAGCCTTCCTTGTAAATTTATTACGAACACTTCAACGATCGGAACCTAAAATATTTGGGAAAAGGGAGAAATAGGGGTTAGTACATCACTTGTACTAAGTATGAGTATATGCACATAAAACATTTAAAAACATGCATGAAAAGAGACCATATATTTAAAAGACATGCTAAGTAATTTAGAAATCCTTAATGCACATACAATATAAGGATCACCACAGCATAAGACGTTCATAACAAAAGGCAACCTCAATATAAAGCCATATAAACATTTCCTTTTCAATAGTTCATATAAACATAGTATAAAAAACCCTTACCAACAATCACATTCCAAGTCTACAATTGCAATGCTCATGTGAAGCCCCATAACCCCACATAATCAAGTAAACAAGATAGGAGATCATAAGTAATGATTTGCTTCATACCACATATTTTCATAGGTAGTCATCTCCACATAGAAGAGTATCATCATATAAAACAAACATTTCATAATACATGATATCATAATACATAAGACCATCTCCTATGACTCCTTTTAGAGTTAACTTGTGAAATGTCTAGGGAGAGTCTCATACCCCTACTTATCCTTAGTAAACCCCTCAAGTCATCCTAGTCAATGTCCTTCTTCACTTTTGTCATTCATCTTACTTTAGGGAACATATTTCCTTAACCGACATTGACCACATGAGCTAATGTGGAATCCGGTGTCATGGAATCGTACACCGAAAGAAGGTGGACTACTTGCCAAGGTAGTATCAATACATGAACATAGCATCTAGGTGGATCCACTATCTAGTATTCCTATGGGGGAAACATAGTTCAAGAACTAAGAGATGTATTTTGGACCCTCTTTATGCAACATTCATTATAGTCTCAAATCTCATGACCTCTCGAAGGTTTTATACAAGCCCACATTTATCATTCATCTCATTGTCATAGGTAAATTTAGCGGAAATTTATAACTTTCATGGCACATCATATGCTAGAACATCACCTTCAATATATACAAAATATTATATTTACATAGATAGACACTAAGTCTCTTTGCCATGTTAGGCTCAACAACATTAGAGTACATTAGAGAAACGGCCCTTAAAAGATAAATCTTAAGTACATATTTATTAGACTTTAAAGTAAACTATACATTAGGAAATCCTTGGACTTGAGGATTCCTCTCCTTGAGCTTGGGAATCACATATCAAGCTCCTCACCATTAAATATATCCTTTAAGATCCATAACCTACACTTTGCGTAAAAAGGTAGAGAAAAATGGAGTTAGTACAATAATGTACTAACTATGGCAACCATGCAAAAACATGCATTTAAAAGGGACATTTTACTTGAAATTATGCATCATGCCTTTTTGTGAAATCTTCATGAAACTTTGATACAATAGAATTTATACAATTCACATACTTCATATAGGTATATTCAATGGTTATACGTCATATAAAATCATACGTTGCATTTAAGCCATTTTAGAACCACTTTACAGTAGCCTCGTCACACTTTACAGTAAGCATTTTCCTCTTTACAGTGAACTCATTTTCTTTAACTAATTAACCTCCCAAGTAAAGCTCTAGTGATACTTGGTGCAATGCATCACCTTAAGGCCACAAAGAAATCATACATACATCCTACATAAGCATAACATACCATCATAGAAGTATAGTACATCATAGACACATTTAAGCCAAGACACTAATAACATTACAGTGAAATCTATTCAATTTGCACATATACTAACTTCACTTCACATAAAACATTATAAGACCTTACTCACAATCTCAATCTTAGTCTACTAGTGCAATGTACATGTGAAGCCCCATAACCTCACACATAGTTATTAAACCTATCATGAGACCACAAGCGTTAACATCCAATTCATACATCAACAGAGCAAGTAACGACAACCACATCCAAACTAGGCAAGACCTTCATCACATAATCAGTAAGACCTACATAGTGCATATAAGAAGAGACCACATCACATAGATCCATTAGTACTTATACCATGAACATCTTCATAACAAGTAGACAATATTACAATATCATACATAAGGAACATAAACATAGTCATACACCTTAGAACACCTTCCTAGAACTTCCTAAAGAGCTACTTGTGCAATGTATAGGTAAGTTCATTACTCTCTCACCTACCCTAATCAACTTCCCTTAGGTCATCCTAGTAAGGGTCACATTCATTTACTTCCATTGTCCATTTTACTTTAGGGAAACTATAGCCTTAACCGAAACTAAGACCATGGGTGTTAAACATGGAATTTGGTGTTGTAGAGCCTTACACCAATGGAAGGTTCTCTTACCTAGCCAAGGTAGAACGTTAAAATATGCTAGCATACTAAGTGAGATCAGCTAGATCCTAAGTGGAAAGTTTAGTTATGGAACTTGGAGGTACCCGTGGAAACCCTCTTTATGACTATTGAGGCATTGTAGTTATCCACTTATGGAAATATAACTCTATGCCATTTTTCTATGAGGCTAACCACCTCGTGAGGTCTATGATGACCTACCTTCCTTCAATGGGAAGGGACACCCGTCATCTTCAAGTTCACTCGGTGCTAATCTAAGCTCCCTTTAATCAAAAGCCTTTATGAAAATTAGTTTAAAAAATTTGTCTTTAGGAGATTGACTCCTCATATGCTTAGCTCATAGGTCATAGATGAGAGTTCATCAACCTATATCATCTGAGAAACCCTTTCACATGTACATAGCATATGTAAAGCACCATCTAGTTTAGGGTACACTTGAGAATACCTATCAAGGCCCCTCCATTGACTATATTATTATACATGTGTATATGTATATATATATGTGAGCAAACATTTCACATAACACATTAAGGCCACACATGTTCATACATTAATGCATAAGTATATAAGTGTAACTATATGAGTAATTCTTTCATATAAACACTTTAAGACATTATGAACATTCAGACTTAACCATTTCATATAATTAATATCATAGCATATAAGTCATATTCATATCATGTTCATACCTTCATATTCATGTACATAGAAAACCAAACCTAGGAACTATCCTATCAAGGCACACATGTGCAATGTATAGACAAGGTCCCATACCTTTACCAATACTAGTACACCTATCAAGTCATCCTATTTAAGGGAATACATAACATGCTTCATATACATATACCTGACATGTATAGTAGTAGACATTAAGTGAGTATAAGAACAACCTTTCATTAGACACCATGAACCTATACTACCTTGTAGCATGCATGGAGTGTGAGTGTGTGTACATTGGTCAACATGATCACATAATGTATATCAACAACACATTGAGGCAGCCACCCTCTTAGGACCACAATGCACAAACAATCGTAGAAAACACAACACAATTTAGCATAGGAGACAATATAACTTTATATTACACTTAAGACTCATAACCTAAGTTATTCACACTTTCACATAAGGGTACATAGGTAATGGATCACTAACCATTTATACTCATCTAAGGCATCACCTAATCAAACCCCAGCATAGTCATTCATATGCTTGTAACATTAGCAATACAACCTATATCATAGCTAGAATAGGAAACTAGGCATAGGCTTCACATAGCACGATCATCATAACCACACACTCATTTAATATATATTTACATTCAAGGCCATGATCAACATATATATAATAACAATAAAGTAAAAACTACCACCATAAGTGGACCATACACCACATTGCCATACAAGACTTCATCAACTATCAATTCTATAAGAATGTAAAGGAGATAGGAAATCTTATCAATTTCCAATTCTTTGATCATCATTGATCAATAATCCTTTTTCATCAACAATACAATATAAGACAGTATCTACAAGTATCTTTACATAAACGAAATCCTACATTCATATACTATAAAGTCAAGATTAGAGTGAATACACTACATTCATCAATCGATAGGAAATAGAATAATATAAATCAATAACCAATTTCCCTAGCATTGACCATCAACCATAGTTCATAAATTATATACATGTAGAGCACTAGCTAAAGATATAATAACCTAAGATAAATCATGCTTCATCTACCCTAGAATTGAGATCACATCATGTACGTTACATTATCAATCTATAGGCTAGAAGAACCTAGATCAATCCTTACCAATTCAATTGTATCAATTCATATTGGATCAATTATACCTAATTTATCATCACATTACACATATAGGCAGTATATAATACAATTCATCATGATCGAGTCACATAACAACCATTCTAGCATCAAGATCACAAGTTGCTACTTTTTAGACTATCTTTATTCAAACCTTCAAACCTTGATACTAATGGATCACTCCTCATCAATTCATCATCAATACACATACTAGGCAGTAGATATAATCATTTTAACATAATTGAATCACAATTCGATTTACATAAGATCATGATCACAAAGCCCATACATGGAATTTGATTGAAAATCACATACAAATCAGTAGCTAATGATTAATTCATTAACATTATGCTTTTGAAATCAATTTGAGAAAGAACCCATGGATAGATTGAAGAAGAAGAAGTTTGATCATGAACTTGCATTCAAAACATTGAAAGGAACTCTTTAGATGGAAGATTAACTAGAGATAAAGGATCACAATACATTTGTTAGATAAAGGAACCACGAAATCTTCATGAAGAATCCTTGGGAATCCAAGATCAAAGTTATTCTTGAGCTTCACCTCCAATGGTGGTTTTTAGAGAGAATATTTTGAGAGAGGGAAGTCTAATTTTGAATTGAGTATTGGGTATGGGGTATTCACGTTTTTAATCACTTAAATACACACAAAAATAACAAACTAAACCAACTAGGGTCAGGTTAACTCGTGGGGTGAATTTCGCATTCACCCCATAATGAGATAGCGTGCATGGCAGATTTACACGGCCTGCATCCACGGTCTTAATCAACGCCCAGTAGGTCCATTGACGGACTATACTGCTGGCGTCGTTTGGGAATGAGACTTGTCCATTGACTTGAGCCTTCACTAGGACAAGTCTTTGACGATCCCCCCCCCCCCAATCGACGCCAATTTAAAGACGTTACACATCAGTTACAACTAAAACGAACACGTAAAACACATCCAAACATGCTAGGTACACTCAAGTCTTGGACGTTCTTGGACGTTTTACTTCAAAACTTCATGAAAATTAACATACTGCCTATAAATATCAATATTACTCATATAAGGATTTCACAAGACCATGACACACACATAAGCACATGAATACACAGAAGGCCCCTTTTGTGACTACTCGTTGAACGGCTTGGTCGTCCCTTGACGATTGACTTCCAAATCACCTAAATAATTAGACACTACCTCATTACAACCTTAGAACCCATTTTACGATTTCAAAACATCAAGACACAAACGTTAGGCTGTACACACCTTAACTCATTTTGGGGTCTTACATAGTTCACTCGGCGCTAAGCTAGAGTCCCCTTTTTAAATGTCTTTCTTTAACAATCATAACTTAGTTTAGGTCATAGTAGAATAGATCCTTATATATTAGTAGTCATTAGCTCAAATAGGAATTGCATGAGGACACCTTTTATTACAACCCTCACATATGAGATTATCACATTAACATCATCATATTATAATAAGGCACATAGGTAATTCATACAAACCTTATATCATTTCATCTTAATCATAATCTCATAATCATATAATCAAGACGTCTCAATTTCATCATCTTACCAACCTACTTAATCTACTCACAAGTTATACTTGAATTGAACTTCATCGCCACGTACAAGCCATCATAATTGAAGTAAAGGTTTGAGATCATAAAGACTTACCAAATCTCCTTCCAAAGTCATCATCCATGGTCTTACCATCAACCAACCAATTTCATCCAATAATAGGTGTAATAACATCATAAATTAGTAATTAACACAAGAACTAAGTCAATTGCGTCAACACTAACCAATTCAACATTTGTGACATCACTAAAAATGACCTAGGTTATCTAGAGCCTAACATGTTTGTCATGAGGGTCTAAGATCCTAAAATGGTTTATAATTTGGTAATGAGGCAGTGTCTAAGAGTTTAGGTGAATTGGAAGTCAAACTTCAAGGGACGACCAAGACGTTCTACGACTAGTCACTTATATGCCTTATGTCACATCCCGAGAGCAGACCCTAGAAGATATGGCACTCTCGGAGTGCAACCGGCTTACTTGACCTCTCGTAGGTCTTGGACAAGCCCTTTTTCATCATTCATCGCATATACATATATTAAAAGTAATGCGAAATTAAAACTTTTGACAAATATTTTAATAGTCTTTCAAAATATCTTTCATATAAAATCAAAGGAAATACTAAGTCTCATGTCATCCAACCTTAGACTCAAAATATACTTGGCACACGGCTCATACAATTGAAATGCAACACTACTAAGTCTATTACAATACTTCAATAAAAGAAATCAAAAGACATCTATGCCCTGGAGTCAAATAAGGACATACTTCAAACTTGCTAAAAGGATCCTATAATCCAAGCTTCGTTCCCAATAAGCACATTCACCTATGTATCACTTTAGAGATAGATAAAATATGGAATTAGTACAAACACATGTAGTAAGAATGGCTTAATGAATAAAAATCATGATAACGGACATTTGATGGAAATATTCTCTTTTTGATTAAAGCATCATATTATAAGTATAAGAAGCACATTTAACACCTTAGAAACACATAAGTTATCACATAAGCATTTTATCATAATTTAAGGAATATTACAGTGAACTCACAAATGTTACAGTGAACTAAATCACATGTTACAGTGAAGTTCTTCAACTTCACAGTGAACCCTTTTTAACATGCAACCTTCTCATAAAAGCTATCCTATGACTCACTTAAGTAAAACAAAGAGAGACCTCCCATACACCCTCTCTAAGAACACCTAAACGATCCTCCGGACTACTCATAATGAGACGAATAAACTTACAATACACCAAAACACATAACATGTATAATATGATATTCTCCTTACCAAGACTATCAAAAGACTTACTTAAGTAATCCTAGAAGAGAACGCCCATACACCCTCTTCAAGGTTACCTACATAATCCTTAAGACTTCCTAAATTTATATCATGCCTAAGTTATCAACCAACTTCCCTAACTAGAGTCATTCTTAAGACATCCCTAGATAAGACATGAAGGGATCATCCTCTATGCCCCCTTCACACTTTAACTAGGAAATCCTTAAATTTACTCCAAACTATGTACTCATTCATTTACATACCTTCTAACTTATGTCATTAACTTCATTAGCTCATTAAGACACATTCAACAGATAAGGACATTCAAGTAATGGTCTTGGAAAAGACCTAGGGACTCACTAACTAACATGTTCAAATCATAAGGGTGCAATGTCTAGGTAGCGTCTCATACCACCACATAAACTTCATAGACTTCTCAAACACTAGTAGTTATCCCATATGATGAGAATAGGCAATAACCAACGTAGACCATGATAGGCAAACATGGAATCCAGAGTTATTTCCTACTCCTATGGAGGGTATTCTACTTACCAATGATAGAACTTGGACACATACCATTTAGGCACATGGTTAAGGAATATGAAGGGTTTCGTTGTCCTCTAGCCTCATTCTTCAACTAGAGACACTTCCCTTACCATACTCACTCGGTTCTATCCTTTGTTCTTATAGAGTAATTCACAGAAAGGATCATACGCGGAGGTCCCATATCAAGTTCATAACCTAATCACATTTACCCTACCAAAGAGGTCCCCTAGGGCTGCCTTACAATGGCGAAGAGGATAGATTAATGACTTTCCTAAGAATTATTTCATGATATTTCATCCAACCATTCCTAAGTCAATCACTCACACAAAAAGTATACCATTACGACTTTCGACTTCAAGTTTTTCTAAACCTTCTTTATCAAAGGTTCCACATAAGTTGACCTTCTCACTATGTTCAAGGCCACGTATCATTCATTCATACAAGACTAAGAGACTTTAGAATCCTAAGTCAAGACATCTCATATTCACATATCATTCATGCATCAAGAAGAGGGACTTAAGTCTACCTAAACAAGACATATCAACACTTCATTTATCTTATCACATATAGCACATCTTCCAAGTAGCGCATAATAACAACCAATTCACTTTAAGTCACCCTATACATTACTATAGAACCATCAAGATAGTCATAATAAGACTCAATAACCAATTATGAAGAATCATCCATCAACTCTAAAGCTACACATATAAAGACAAAGTCATAGTCTAACATGATCACCTAATAACATGAATAGAAGAACACATACTCTCACATCAGTAACATGTAGGTAGATATGATCATACTTCACATAATCAACTACATAAATCATCATAATACTTCAACTAGTGCCGACAAGGCCATGATCATCATAATACATAAGGTAACGCCGACGAGGCCACATAATTCACAATTAAGGCACATAACATCGCCACAATAAGTGGACCAGACCAAT
The DNA here is from genome assembly GCA_022817965.1 of Solanum lycopersicoides. Classification (NCBI taxonomy): domain Eukaryota; kingdom Viridiplantae; phylum Streptophyta; class Magnoliopsida; order Solanales; family Solanaceae; genus Solanum; species Solanum lycopersicoides. Next base: position 84,359 of record JAJJBR010002382.1, read on the forward strand.
AAAAACATAATACAAGAACTACATTACATAAAATAAAGATAATTAGTGCCAAGTACCACCAATCCATTCTCACCACTTCAATCCATAGCTAAATCATTCAATACAATACCAATAGGCCCTTACGCATGGCCATGATGATCAATTCAATACAAATATTACAATACTCAATGAATCTAAGTTAGATAAATATAGATTTATCAATCTAAGACAGCCTATACATTAATTCAATACAACACTTACATCATTTAATAGTCTATAGAAAACTACATTCGAATACATAAGAATTAAGGCAAGATCATGACATCCAAAATATTGCCAATTTGAAGAGATTATGTTTGCATGATTTCATGAAAAATTTAGGTTAAAATCATATAATTAACATCAATTCAATCATAAATCAATGATTCAAAATTCTTTATGCAATAACCCATGGCTAGATCATAAGTTAGAAATCCTTCTTTTGAGATTGTCTTATAAAATAACTTTGAAGTTTGGCTCATTGATGAAGAGATTTTCAAGGATGAAGACACCATACCTCACTGATTTTAATCCACCAAATTGATGAATAATCTCCAATGAAATCTCCAATCCAAGCTCTTCCTTGAGCTTTGGCTTCAATAGAGTTCTAGAGAATTTCATAGAGAATTTGGTTTTTGATTTTGAAGAATGATTCATCTAGGTGATTAGGACTTATATAGATGTTTAAAATACCCAAAATACCCCTAATTAACCTCCCAAACTATTATTTGTATGTGGGGTTAATTTACCAATTCACCCCTTCAATTAACAGTGAAGCTACGCAGGTGATAGACCTATCGACGACTTGCCAACCAACAAACCGTTTGTCCACAAACAGACCATCCTTGCTGGCCGTCGTTTGGGAAAGAGCCTTGAAAACGGAATCTTAAGCTCCCTAGGCTAAGTACCCATAGATTCCCTCCACCTATGGGGCGTCGACCAGGCCACTGGCCGTCGTTTGCTATTTGTAGGTGGGAATGCTTTTGGCAGTCTTGGCAACCAACATTGGTCCTTCCTCAAGGACTCTTTGTTGATCCTGGGGACTTTTGCCCAGACTTTTACTTCTCAATTATGATTTTATACAAGTTTAGGTACTCCCACATCAATTTCATTGAAAACGCACACATAAAACTTGATGAAACATGCTAAGACACACAAGGTCATTTCAAGGCAAACCTTTCAAACGTCATGGACGTTGTTTGACGTTTGACCTCTTAACTTCATGAAACTTAACAAACTTCCTATATACACTATTGAAACTCATATAAGGACCTCATAATCTCATGAAACACACACAAACACAAACCACAGACCAGTGGGATGGTCCATTGGTTGGGAGACGGCCCGTCGATGGCCAGGCGTAGGTGAAGTGTGTAATTTCGCAGATTCACTGTTAAATGCAAGGGTGAATTGGTAAATTCCAATTTACTATATGGGCGGTTAATTAATAGTATTTTGGGTATTATAAGAGGGTTTATAAGTCCTAAACACCTAGATGAATTCATTATTCCAAATCAAAACCCAAATTCTATAAGAAATTCTCTAGAACTCTATTTGATCCAAAACTCAAGTTTGAGCTTGGATTGAAATTTGGTTGGTGATTCTTCACCAATTTCATGGTTTAGCTCCATTTATGTATGGTTTGTCATCCTTTAAACTCTTTTCATCAAGGATCCAATCTTCGAAGGGATTTTCAATGACTTTCTCAAAAGCTAGTTTTCTAACTTATAATCTTGCCATGGGTTCTTGCATAAAACGTTTTGAATCATTAATTGCATTGATGTTAATTTGATGATTTTAACCTAAATTCTTCATGAATACATGAAAAACATAAATTCTTTAAATTTTCTATATTAAGGGTGTTATGATCATATCTCATTCTTATGAATTCTTGTGTAGTTTTCTTTGGGATATTGAATTATGTAAGAATTGTAGTTAATTGATGTATAGGCTGTCTTAGATTGATGAAACTATATTGAATTGATTTAGATTCATTGAGTATTGTCGTTTTCGTATTGAATTGATGATCATGGCTATGTGTAAGGGCCTTTTGGTATTGTATTGGATGATTTATCTATGGATTGAAGTGGTGAGAATGGATTGGTGGTACGCTGCCCTAATTCTCTTTAAATTATGAAAATTAGATCTTGAATTATGTTGTGATTGGAATGGTCCACTTATGGTTGAGGTGTTATGTGTTTTAATTGTGAATTATGTAGCCTCGTCGACATTACCTTATGTATTATGATGATCATGGTCTTGTCAGCAAAACTACTTGGTATATTATGATGGTTTGTGTAGTTCATTTATGTGAAGTTTGATCATATATATCTTTGTGTTAGTAATGTGAAAGTATGTGTTTTTCTATTGAAGTTGTTAGGTGATCATGTTAGACTATGACTATGTCCTTATGTTTGTAGTCTTAGAGTTGATGCATGATTCTTCTTAATTGGTTATATGAGTATTATGATGACTATGTTGAAGGTTATATAGTAGTATATAGGATGACCTAAAGTTGACTTAGTTGTTCTTATGTGCTATTTTGAAGATATGCTATATGTGATAAGGTATAGTGAAGTGTGTCTTGTTTAGGTAGACTTATGTCCCTGGATTGATACATGAATAACTATGAAACCTTGAATTAGTAGGTTAGAACACCCTTGGTCTTGAATTTAAATTTTTGAATGGATCATGACCTTAAATGTAGTAAAGAGGGTCATTTATGTGGAAGCTTTGAGAAATAAGGTTATGATATCCTTGAAGTCGAAAGCCGTAATGGTATCCTTCTTGTCTGAATGGTGGACGTAGGAATGGTTGGCTGGAACGGCATCAAATCATTCTTAGGAAAATCATTGAGCTATGCTCTTAACCGTTGTAAGGCAACCCTTGGGTACCTCTTTAGTAAGGTGATATGTGGTTGGGTTATGAACTAGATATGGAACCTCTTCATATAATCCTTTATTGAAATACTCTATGAGAACAAACTCTAGTACCGAGTGAGTATGGTTTGGGAAGTAGATCTAGTTAAGAATGAGGCTATAGTGCATGGAAACCCTTCATAGTCCTTAACCATTTGCCTACATGGGATGTGTCCAATTTTGACCATTGGCAAATAAAACACCCTCATCAGAGTAGGTTACAACTATGGATTCCATGCTTTGCTACCATGTTCTATGTCGGTTATTGACTATTCTCATCATATGGGATACCTACTATGGTTGGAGAAGTTCTATGAAGTCTAGGTAGTGGTATGGGACGCTATCTAGGCATTACACAATTGGACTTTAAAGATATTAGTAAGTGAGTCCCTATGTCTTCTTCAAGACCATTACTTGAATGTCCTTATGTGAGTAATGTATCTTAATAAAATAATGAAGTAATGACTTAAGATTATAAAGCATGTATATGAATGAGTACCTAGTCTAGAGTAACTTCAAGGATTTCCTAGTTAAAGTGTGAAGGAGGCATAATGGATTGTCTCTTCATGTCTTATCTAGGGAACTCTTAAGAATGACTATAGATAGAAAAGTTGGTTGATAAATTAGACATGATCTAAACTTAGGAAGTCTTAAGGATTATTTAGGTAACCTTGAAGAGGGTGTATTGGCGTTCTCTTCTCGAATTATTTAAGTAAGTCTTTTGATAACCTTTGTCAGGAAAATGTTATATTATACATGTTATGTGTTCTGGTGTATTGTAACTGTATTGGTCTAATTATAAGTAGTCCCAAGGATAATTTAGGTGTGCTTACAGAGGGTGTATGGGCGGTCTCTCTTTGTCTTACTTAAGTGAGTCTTAGTATAGCTTTTAGTGAGAAGGTTTCATGCTAAATAGGTTCACTATGAAGTTGAGTTAGTTCACTGTAATTTTCCATTAAAATATGATAAAATGCTGATGTGATGTCTTATATGTTTCTAAGGTGTTAAATGTTGTTCTTATGCTTATACTATGATGTGTTAATCAAAAAGAGCATATTTCCATTAAATGTTCGTTATAATGATTTTGTGCATGATGCCATACTTAGTAGTTATGTTTGTACTAATTCCATTCTTTTATCTATCTCTAAAGTAATTCATAGGTGAAGGTGCATTTGGGAGCGAAGCTTTAATTATAGGATCTTTCAAGAAAGTTTAACGTATATCCTCAATTGACTCGAGGGCATCACTATCTTAGAGTTTCTTTTACTGAAGTATTGTAATAGACTTAGTAGTATTATATTTCAATTGTATGGGCCGTGTTCCAAGTATATATTGAGTCTAAGATTTGATGACATGAGACTTAGTATTTCCTTTGGTTTTATATGAAAGATATTTCGAAAGACTATTCATATGTTATGACAAGTTTTAATTCCGCACTACTTTTCATATATGTATATGCAATGAATGATACGAAACGGATTGTTCAAGACCTTCGAGAGGTCAAGTACGCCGTCTTGCGATCTACGAATGCCCTAAATTCTGGGGTATACATGTGGGTCGTGACAAATGTGTTATCAGAGCATAGGTTATGAAAGTGGTCTTAGGAATACAAAAGTCTCATCAAGTCACGTCTAGTATAGTCTTGTCCATTGGTGTTAATCGTGACACTTCTGTGAGCGAGAGGTCAAGTATGCCATGTTGAGTTCTAAGAATACCCTAACTTCTAGGGTATACATGTGGGTCATGACAAACGTGGTTTTCCTTGTGTTTCTAGGAAGATTAATACAAGGAGGACACCTTCTAGGACAGTTGATAAGAATAATGTGAATGAGAAGATTCCTCTTCAAGTCGAACAAGTTGAGCAAGTTCTTGAAGATGCTCAAGGGGCTAGGAATGCTCAAGTCCCTATTGTGGAAGGAGGTAATGATATTCTGGTGGTTCCCCCGGAATTGACTAATGGGGAGATTAGAGAGGCTTTACTTGCTTTAGCCCGAGCCATGACTACTCATGTGATTAGCGGTATTGAGACTAGAGTGAATGTGGTGGAGAGCACTATGACATGTAAATTGAGATACTTTGTGAGGATGAATCCTCCTATCTTTCTTGGATCCAAGGTAGGAGAGGGTCCTCAAGAGTTGTGAGATGGTGTGTGTCACATCCGGGGAGCACCCCCTAAACGTAACCGGCGTCGTTGTCCTCGAAGAGGACTAAGAGTAGCTTCTTAGCATTCATCATTACATTCATACGTTAAAACTGCAGAATATTTAAAACTTTTGTTACTTCTACATTGAGGTTTACTTAGACCTCTCGCTTACAAATATTATATAGTTATTGAGTATACATAGACCCTTCGTATAAGAAGATTATACAGTCTTCTACTTTTATTTCACATACATAGTATAGAAACATAATCTCATAAGAAGTCTATAATGTGTCTCATATTAAACCATCTAAAAGGAATTCAACAATTGGGCTTAACCCAAACTTCAATACAATAAAGAGCCTCATATAGGCTATACAACAATTTTCTTCAAATGAAAATGAAAGAACTAGAAGTCTATAACCAGAACAACATCAATAGCTTAATAATGGTGTCACGACTGGAATCTAGACCCTAGACGAGACCGGCATCGTTGACCTCTCAGAGGTCGCAGACAAGCCTACTTACGTCATTCTTACTTTACATAGGTTAATTTTAGCGGAAAATTTGAAACTTTTTGTTTCTAAATATTGCTTACTAAACATTTCTAATACATTCGTAATTTGTTCACCATCAACCATCTAACATTAAGAGATAATCAAATGAACGGAATAGTTCAATAAATCTTAATTGTATAAATGCCAAAACGGTCCAATACAAAGTCTGAATCAAAACAAGAAAGAACCGTTAGTGGAACATGCTCCACTAGCTCAACTCTAAAACTAATATGGAATGTAAAATAGTAGCATCCTCGAAAGCATGAGGACCTACCAAACTCCGGATGAATGCTGACGTCCGAATAACTGCAACAATGATCCTGTAGCTCTATCGCCTACCTGTGCCTGCACCTAAAATAGTATAGATGTATAGGGTTAGTACACACTTTTACTAAGTATGGGTATATGCAAGCACAAACCAAGGACATGCATGAGAAAGAATAGCTCTTTCCTAACGACATGATTTTTGGAAGTCAAGTCCGTGAACTGGCCAAATTGAGATTAGAAGGTTCCCAAATTTGAATTAGGAAAGTCGATGAGCTTTCCAAATTTGGATTAGGAAAGTCAGTGAGCTTTCTAGATTTGGAATAGGAAGCTTATGCCATGAGAATAACATACATCATCATACTTTTCACATTTGCAAACAGCACATAACATTTACACGTAGCACATATCATATAGCTTACAACACACTTTGTATGTAGCACATAACTCCTTTAATATCATTCATTCATATGCCATGAGACCTCGGAATCATGGACTTAACATTAAGACATCCCAAAAATGAGGGCTCAACAGATGGGACCTCAACTAGAGAGTCTTCATTAGCAAACACAGAGTCTGCTTTGTTCATTCATACGTACTCCATTTCATTTCGTTCATAGGCCAGTGTAAACACCAGCTATACCTAGGATGTAGTTTAAGACTTTCATTAGGTTTGTTGTGCATTGACCAAGAATGACCTAATGTCATTACTTGAATGTAACTCACCTCTTGATTATCCTATTCTAACACCTTTGGTATCATTCATTTCATTATGTGCTTCATTTGAGGCAGGCCTTATTCATTCATTGGGAACTTTAACTTTAACCGACATAGATCATGTGAGCATCATGAAATCCAGTGTCTCCCCCACACCGAAAAGAGGTGGAATCACCGGCCAAAGTGACCCAAAAACATGCTAGCATACATGGGAATTTAACCCCGCCAGATCCCTATATTGGCAGTATAGGTTCGAAGACTAGGAGATATAAGGAGACCCATACCCGGCATGCCGGACAGTCTCATCTCATGAGAGTTACGTGAACCTCGGCCCTTCCCGAAAGAAGGCATCACCGCTCATAGCTAGTCTATCGGTGCTTAGTATAAAGTTCCATTACATTAATCTCATACGTCATGGAAGCTGGCTTCTAGTATGAGGACATCATAGCTCATTAGATGATTTCTCATCTCATCATTCGTGTTGAGTGTGTTAAGCTCAATACTCTCATTAGAGTGTTCATAGAGACTAGTCTCTTCATTATCTTACACTCTCATAGGTGAGTACGTATTGATAACATTTACTTAGGCTCATTTGAGATTGCTCTCATCATTTACATTAGCCTCATATCATGTTGTCACCACATTCATCATCATTAGCACCTTTGCTTTTCATAGTTATTCAGCTCTTATTACGTAAATGTTCATTTCATCATATGCCAATGCACTTGGCCATTTGGTGTGTTTCACACCCTTACTTAACCCTTCTAGGGTTTCATTTTTTTTTTTTATTGTTCATTTCATCATTTCATTGTTCATCTCATCATATGCCAATGCACTTGGCCATTTAGTGTATCTTAAACTCATACTTAACCCTTCTAGGGTTCATCATCTCATTTCATACATCTTAGGTTCACTTACTTTTGAATGTATGTTAGAGTTATGTGTCTATACATACAAGTCATGAGGCTTCATTCATAGTTTATCTAAGTGATTCATGTTTACCCAAGATTATGTGGAACAAGACTTATGCATCTTGTAGATATGCTAAGATATTGATTTCGATCTTTAGAGGCAGCATTCATTAAATATTTACTTACGTATGACTTATGTGTCAATACAGAATTGGGCAAGGGAACCCAATTTCGAATCCTTTGGATAACACTTAATCTTATTTTAAACTTGGTAATTGCATTTTTCAGATTTGGGAGACCCTAGTTCGATTCCCATCAACCCCATTATATTTCTTTCTTGTTCTCCTCTCCTTTTTCGTTTTAAGGCAAGGAGGTTGTGGGTTCAATCCCCCACAAGCTCATTATTTTTTCTTTTAGTTTATCTCTTAACTTTCTCACCTATCCAAGCGGTTGTGGGTTCAATCCCCACTCTCCACATTTATTTTCTCCTTTATTTTTTTCTCCTAACTCTCTCATCTATTCAAGAGGTTGTGGGTTCAATCCCCACTCTCCACATTTATTTTTCTCCTTTATTTTTCTCCTAACTCTCTCATCAATTCAAGAGGTTGTGGGTTCAATCCTCACTCTCCACATTTATTTTTCTCCTTTATTTTTCTCCTAACTCTCTCATCCATTCAAGAGGTTGTGGGTTCAATCCCCACTCTCCACATTTATTTTTCTCCTTTATTTTTCTCCTAACTCTCTCATCCATTCAAGAGGTTGTGGGTTCAATCCACACTCTCTACATTTATTTTTATTAATTTAAAATTCCTCTCTTACTCTCTTGTTTGGCCGAGAGGTTGTGGGTTCGAATCCCACACCTCTCATTTTTTTTTCCAGCTTTCATGTAGTGAGGTCTTGGGTTCAATCCCCACTGACCTCACATATTTTAAATATATTTTTAACCTCTCAACCTTAAGTATTCTGGCCGAAAATTCCATCACCAAGTGATGGAAATTTTATTAAATTTTCTAGCCTTTATTTAACAACATTCATACGATCGTTTTGAGGTACTTTCACGATTCGTTTAATACAATCTTAGGTGTAGATTCATTGTTGTTTAAGCTTAGATTTTTCCACTTATGATCAGCCACCTTACACTTCATTTAACATCATAATTTACACACCTTATGCACAATAATTCCAATCATCAAACAAGCCATTTTAAGACTTCAAAACGGAGAACAACAACAAACATTTTACACATTGCACCACATCATTTTCGGTTGACATCATTGAAAATTCTTGCTATTTCCAAACATAAAATCACAAGGAACATCATATTTTACACTTAGATACCAGCAACCATACCAACAACATGATTTCTAAACTAATTTAGATTGGAATCGGAAGGAGACTAGGGACAAGGAGTTCAACGTTCAAGGGGACAGCCCTAGTTTCATATGTCGACTTTTGTAGAAAGAAATTCCTCTTGGAGAAAGGATTCCAAGAGAGAAAACCCATACCTTGTTGTAGCTTTCCACACCTTCCAAGTGCTGCCAAACTCCTCCCCTAAACCTTCAACACAAACCCGTCGAGAAGATGATGCAAAGTTTTCATTTCTTAAGTTAGCTTGCTTGCTTGTATATATTTTTTTGTAAGTTCTTTGAGTTTAGAGAACTTTTGATTGCTTTCTAATTTTTTTATCTTCTGTTTTTGCAGCCAAGAAAAATAATTTGGATGAGAGAGAGAGAGATTTAGGCTTCAGGGAGAGAGATAGTGTGAGATAGTGCATCTTAAAACTAGGATAGTTGGCAAGACTTAGTCAATTTAAAAAAATATTAATTAATAAGTAATAAATAATAAATAATAATAAAATCTGATTTTCCTTTTACATCACCATTAATTATAAATTTATTAAATTAATGCACCTAATAAAAAAAAATCATATTAAATCCTTGCTCCCACCTAGGTTCGAACCCGGGTGGAGCAAGACATCATTTCAAGAGACCAATTTCGGCTCCCTCTCCCCAAATTGCCCCTCCACTTTGTTAAATAATTAATTAATCATATATTTAGGGTAATTACGATACTACCCCTAGCCTGGTAAAAGACCATTTTACCCTTAGACCCTCAAAACTTAAAATTTCTTCTTTTTAAGTCCGGTAAAGACTCCTTCGATTAAATCTTCATTTTCGAGAGCCGTACTTGGTTGGTTACAACCTTTCAAATCTCAACTAACTCCCCAAGTTAGTTGGCTTGGTCGTAGTAAGGGTTCTGAGGTCTGGTTCTACTCGTATCAATCCGTGTGAACCTTGGTCTAATCGCAAGCATTCTTGGCACCTTAAACATTTAGCTTATTCATTTTTTTATGGTTGTTACATTATCCCCCCCTTAGGAACATTCGTCCCCGAATGACACTACTCTTTACTAATAATAAGTATGTCATCTATAGAACGTACACATACGTAGGTACTTCAATACTTCCTTGGGTGAATATCTGATTCACATCTTAACATGATGGTACACATCCTTGAAACCTACTATTAGCTTCACATTAATAGACTAAGGAATTCTTCCCTAAACTAGTCTCATCAAAGCATACAACATAAGTCAACATAAAAGTCATATAAATCAGCAACCAACATGATGACTTCAAACATATTAACCTCATACTAGGGCATAAAAACCATACACAATCAAATATATGAAAGGCTAATTAAGGCTACGCACCCAAGGCTTCATCAGAAGTGCCTTCCCCTGCACCCCTAGACTTGAATGCGAAGAATCGTTGCCTCCTTGGAGCCTCTTCATTTGGGCCATTAGTCTGAACTCTCTCCTTCCCTTGTTCTTGACTTTTTCTATTCGGACAATCCTTCACCATGTGTCCCGGTTTTCCACAGCTGTAACAAGTATTAGAGCCCATCATACACTCTCATCCATGCTGTCTGCCACACTTCCTGCAAGGTTGCCTTTCCTTAGGTGTATATACTTTCTTGTTTCTCTTATTTATGGACTCGGAATCCCTATCATAGAGACCACTGGATGAACTTGACTCCCTTTGGTGGGAGAGTCCCTTCTTAAACCTTGGATGCTCACGGACGCCAAAGTTGTTTCCGTGGCCTCCGTGGCTGGGACCTGCCTGAACGTGAGGCCTAGGCCTCCTAACATCACGAATAACCCTCTTTCTACGGCTCTCCTCCACCTGTTGTACATGCACCATCAACCTGGAAAGGTCCATATTATCATGGAGCATCGCAGACCGACATTCCTCCTCTAGGTCTCCATTGATTCCTGTGAGGAACCTACTCATTTCATCCATGTTGTTCGAAACCAGGGAAGTAGCATACCTGGATAATTCAACAAGCCTCAGTACTCTCCTCAATCTTACTATTAAATACTAAGGAAAGTAATATACCTGGATAGCTTAACAAACTTGAGGGAATACTCCCTGACTATCATGGATCCTTGTTTAAGGTTGATGAACTCTTCAACCTTGGATTCCCTCATCTCTCTGGGAAAGAACATCTCCAGAAATGCTGTCTTGAACAGCTCCCAAGTGACTGACACTCCACCTAAGACACGACTATCTTGCCACATCTTGCACCAAGTCTGTGCAACATCCTTGAGGTGATAGGAAGCCAGCTCAGCCTTCTCAATATCAGTGGCCCCCATAGCCACCAGGATCTTATGCATCTCATCTACAAACTCTTGAGGATCCTCCGATGTCTTAGCCCCTGTGAATATGGGAGGGTTCATCCTCGTGAAATCTCGCAGTCTGTCAGCCTTGCTGCGAACCGGTGGGTTCTCCCTCTGAACATCCTGCCGGTTGACTTGGGCAGTCATAGCCTGAGCCTGCATCGTGATGGACTGTGCCATCTGGGCCAAAGATGCCCTCACCTCAGCATCGGTCAACCCAGCTAGGTTAACCGGCATGGCCACTCCTTCAGCTGGGGCCTGGGGTGGAACTCCATTGCCCCCAGCAGCTGCCCCCCTCCTCCTCTGACCAATAGCCCTCCTAGGGTTCATTCTCTGAAAAACAACAGGGGTTGATGTTAGACACCCTCATAACACCAAGAACACAGACATAAGGAAAAGAACGATAAGATTAGAAGAAGGGAAATTTTCCTACGCATCATGCAGTCTCTCATTCAGGATAGTGGTGCAATTCACTACCATGACTTAGAAGCTACTCAATGTGGTTGATGTGAACTCATTATTCTCGGAATTTAACCTAGTGCTCTGATACCAACTTTGTCACGACTGGAATCTAGACCCCAGACGAGACCGGCGTCGTTGACCTCTCAGAGGTCGCAGACAAGCCTACTTACGTCATTCTTACTTTACATAGGTTAATTTTAGCGGAAAATTTGAAACTTTTTGTTTCTAAATATTAATTACTAAACATTTCTAATACATTCGTAATTTGTCCACGATCAACCATCTAACATTAAGAGATAATCAAATGAAAGGAATAGTTCAATAAATTTTATTTGTATAATTGCCAAAATGGTCCAATACAAAGTCTGAATCAAAACAGGAAAGAAACACTAGTGGAACATGCTCCACTAGCTCAACTCTAAAACTAAGCTGGAATGTAAAACAGTAGCATCCTCGAAAGCATGAGGACCTACCAAACTCCGGATGAATGCTGACGTACGAATAGCTGCAACAATGATCCTGTAGCTCTATCGCCTACCTGTGCCTGCACCTAAAATAGTATAGATGTATAGGGTTAGTACACACTTGTACTAAGTATGGGTATATGCAAGCACACACCAAGGACATGCATGAGAAAGAATAGCTCTTTCCTAACGACATAATTTTTGGAAGTCAAGTCCGTGGACTTGCCAAATTGAGATTAGGAGGTTCCCAAATTTGGATTAGGAAAGTCAATGAGCTTTCCAAATTTGGATTAGGAAAGTCAGTGAGCTTTCCAGATTTGGAATAGGAAGCTTATGCCATGAGAATAACATACATCATCATACTTTTCACATTTGCAAACAGCACATAACATTTACACGTAGCACATATCATATAGCTTACAACACACTTTGTATGTAGCACATAACTCCTTTAATATCATTCATTCATATGCCATGAGACCTCGGAATCATGGACTTAACATTAAGACATCCCAGAAATGAGGGCTCAACAGATGGGACCTCAATTAGAGAGTCTTCATTAGCAAACACAGAGTCTGCTTTGTTCATCCATACGTACTCCATTTCATTTCGTTCATAGGACAGTGTAAACACCAGCTATACCTAGGATGTAGTTTAAGACTTTCATTAGGTTTGTTGTGCAATGACCAAGAATGACCTAATGTCATTACTTGAATCTAACTCACCTTTTGATTATCCTATTCTAACACCTTTGGTATCATTCATTTCATTATGTGCTTCATTTGAGGCTGGCCTTATTCATTCATTGGGAACTTTAACTTTAACCGACATAGATCATGTGAGCATCATGAAATCCAGTGTCTCCCCCACACCAAAAAGTGGTGGAATCACCGGCCAAAGTGACCCAAAAACATGCTAGCGTACATGGGAATTTAACCCCGCCAGATCCCTATATTGGCAGTATAGGTTCGAAGACTAGGAGATATAAGGAGACCCATACCCGGCATGCCGGACAGTCTCATCTCATGAGAGTTACGTGAACCTCCGCCCTTCCCGAAAGAAGGCATCACCGCTCATAGCTAGTCTATCGGTGCTTAGTAAAAAGTTCCATTACATTCATCTTATACGTCATGGAAGCTGGCTTCTAGTATGAGGACATCATAGCTCATTAGATGATTTCTCATCTCATCATTCGTATTAAGTGTGTTAAGCTCAATACTCTCATTAGAGTGTTCATAGAGACTGGTCTCTTCATTATCTTACACTCTCATAGGTGAGTACGTATTGGTAACATTTACTTAGGCTCATTTGAGATTGCTCTCATCATTTACATTAGCCTCATATCATGTTGTCACCACATTCATCATCATTAGCACCTTTGCTTTTCATTGTTATTCACCTCTTATTACGTAAATGTTCATTTCATCATATGCCAATGCACTTGGCCATTTGGTGTGTTTCACACCCTTACTTAACCCTTCTAGGGTTTCATTTTTTTTTATTATTCATTTCATCATTTCATTGTTCATCTTATCATATGCCAATGCACTTGGCCATTTAGTGTATCTTAAACTCATACTTAACCCTTCTAGGGTTCATCATCTCATTTCATACATCTTAGGTTCACTTACTTTTGAATGTATGTTAGACTTATGTGTCTATACATACAAGCCATGAGGCTTCATTCATAGTTTTTCTAAGTGATTCATGTTTACCAAAGATTATGTGGAACAAGACTTATGCATCTTGTAGATATGCCAAGATATTTATTTCGATCTTTAGAGGCGGCATTCATTAAATATTTACTTACGTATGACTTATGTGTCAATACAGAATTGGGCAAGGGAACCCAATTTCGAATTCCTTGGATAACACTTAATCTTATTTTAAACTTGGTAATTGCATTTTTCATATTTGGGAGACCCTAGTTCGATTCCCATCAACTCCATTATATTTCTTTCTTGTTCTCCTCTCCTTTTTCGTTTTAAGGCAAGTAGGTTGTGGGTTCAATCCACCACAAGCTCATTATTTTTCTTTTAATTTATCTCTTAACTTTCTCACCTATCCAAGCGGTTGTGGGTTCAATCCCCACTCTCCACATTTATTTTCTCCTTTATTTTTTTCTCCTAACTCTCTCATCTATTCAAGAGGTTGTGGGTTCAATCCCCACTCTCCACATTTATTTTTCTCCTTTATTTTTCTCCTAACTCTCTCATCAATTCAAGAGGTTGTGGGTTCAATCCCCACTCTCCACATTTATTTTTCTCCTTTATGTTTCTCCTAACTCTCTCATCCATTCAAGAGGTTGTGGGTTCAATCCCCACTCTCCACATTTATTTTTCTCCTTTATTTTTCTCCTAACTCTCTCATCCATTCAAGAGGTTGTGGGTTCAATCCCCACTCTCCACATTTATTTTTATTAATTTAAAATTCCTCTCTTACTCTCTTGTTTGGCCGAGAGGTTGTGGGTTCGAATCCCACACCTCTCATTTTTTTTTTCAACTTTCATGTAGTGAGGTCTTGGGTTCAATCCCCACTGACCTCACATATTTTAAATAAATTTTTATACCTCTCAACCTTAAGTATTTTGGCCGAAAATTCCATCATCAAGTGCTGGAAATTTTATTAAATTTTCTAGCCTTTATTTAACAACATTCATACGTTCGTTTTGAGGTACTTTCACGATTCGTTTAATACAATCTTAGGTGTAGATTCATTGTTGTTTAAGCTTAGATTTTTCCACTTATTATCAGCCACCTTACACTTCATTTAACATCACAATTTACACACCTTATGCACAATAATTCCAATCATCAAACAAGCCATTTTAAGACTTCAAAACGGAGAACAACAACAAACATTTTACACATTGCACCACATCATTTTCGGTTGACATCATTGAAAATGCTTGATATTTCCAAACATAAAATCACAAGGAACATCATATTTTATACTTAGCCACCAGCAACCATACCAACAACATGATTTCTAAACTAATTTAGATTGGAATCGGAAGGAGACTAGGGACAAGGAGTTAAACGTTCAAGGGGACAGCCCTAGTTTCATATGCCGACTTTTGTAGAAAGAAATTCCTCTTGGAGAAAGGATTCCAAGAGAGAAAACCCATACCTTGTTGTAGCTTTCCACACCTTCCAAGTGCTGCCAAACTCCTCCCCTAAACCTTCAACACAAACCCGTCGAGAAGATGATGCAAAGTTTTCGTTTCTTAAGTTAGCTTGCTTGCTTGTATATATTTGTTTGTAAGTTCTTTGAGTTTAGAGAACTTTTGATTGCGTTCTAATGTTTTTATCTTCTGTTTTTGCAGCCAAGAAAAATAATTTGGATGAGAGAGAGAGAGATTTAGGCTTGAGGGAGAGAGATAGTGTGAGATAGTGCATCTTAAAACTAGGATAGTTGGCAAGACTTAGTCAATTTAAAAAAAATATTAATTAATAAGTAAATAAATAATAAATAATAATAAAATCTGATTTTCCTTTTTACATCACCAATTAATTATAAATTTATTAAATTAATTCACCAATAATAAAAAAAAAACATATTAAATCCTTGCTCCCACCTAGGTTCGAACCCGGGTGGAGCAAGACTTCATTTCAAGAGACCAATTTCGGCTCTATCTCCCCAAATTGCCCCTCCACTTTATTAAATAATTAATTAATTATATATTTAGGGTAATTACGATACTACCCCTAGCCTGGTAAAAGACCATTTTACCCTTAGACCCTCAAAACTTAAAATTTCTTCTTTTTAAGTCCGGTAAAGACTCCTTCGATCAAATCCTCATTTTCGAGAGCCGTACTTGGTTGGTTACAACCTTTCCAAGCTCAACTAACTCCCGAAGTTAGTTGGCTTGGTCGTAGTAAGGGTTCTGAGGTCTGGTTCTACTCCTATCAATCCGTGTGAACCTTGGTCTAATCGCAAGCATTCTTGACACCTTAAATATTTAGCTTATTCATTTTTTTAGGGTTGTTACAAATGGCATTGTCCTCGGAAAGTGAAGACCTACCGAACTCGGAGAATGAGATTCCAAGTCTTCCTTCAATAGTCATCACGAACCCTTAAACATCTGGAACCTAAAATGTTAGGGACAAAAGGGATAAATGGGGTTAGTACATCACTCGTACGAAGTATAGGCACTTATGCACACACAACAGAGAAATCATGCTAAAAAGGGACGTTTACTTCAAAGCATGCAAAATCACTTTAGAAATACCTTATGCACATACAAAGAACCAACACAACTCAATAAGTACATATTACTTATGTCAATACCATATACATCACAAGACCAACAATATCAAGTCTAGTCAAGCCAACATGCATATCAACATAATTGAGCACATAATCAAGACAACTCTGTCATCAAGATCTAATGTCAACAAGTATGCAACAGAGTTCATAACATCATAACCTAAGCAAGACCATTACTCATTAACCCTCATTGAGTACACTAGTGCAATGACTAAGCAAATCCTCATAACCTTACTTAATCAAGTAAACCTATCAAGAACCATAACAAATGTTCTCCTTAACATATTATATCATAAAGAGATAACATCATCATACTTTATCAAAAGAGGCCAACCACATGTTCATAAGAGAAACCCATATCACATAGTATAATTAACATGTAAGAGTCAACACATGCATATCATATACATTATAAAACATAATAACAACCTCCTAAGGCTTCCCTCAAGGAAAACTAGTGGAAGGCATTGGTAGAGTCCCATACCCCTACCTAGGCTAAGTCAAACCTCTTAAGTCACCCTAGTTGTTGTTTACTTCATTACTTCATTTTACTTTTGGAAACACTTGCCTTAACCAACATATACCACAAGAACTAAGTGTTGAATCCGGTGTTTTAAAACCTTACACCAATGGAAGGTGGTCTGCTGGCCAAAGTAGGACCAAAAATGAACGTAGCATCTAGGTGGATCCACAATCTAGTATTCATATGGTATCAATATAGTTTATGGATCTTAGGTGCCATCATGGAAACATACCTCTATTCTCTTTTTGGACTATGAGGCTATCCACCCTGTGATGTTACACCATAAAAATTACATAGGAGAAAATAGATCCTAACACTTGTTTCATGTTGTTTTAAAGTTGTAAAATGGTTTATAATGATGTTTATAGGAAGTGTGTAAAGTTTGCTCAAGTTTGGAGGTCAAACGTCCAAGACGTTCCAAAGTTTTGCCTTGAAAACGTGCTTGTGTGTCTTAGTGTGTTTAGTCAAGTTTTATGTATTGTTTTGAGTTCAAATTGATGTGAGAGGTTCCTAACATGAACATGAGAGTAATTAAGGTGGAAACGTACTGTCAAAACTCCCCGATGACCAACGAAAGTGTCCTAGAGGAGGACCCAAGCCTTGCGCTAGCAAGCTGCTCAAGGCAGCAGCATTTGGTCATTGGAGGAACCAGTCCACGTCACGGACTTGGTCCACCAAGAGACAATATGTTGATCCGCGTCGTGTACACATGTAGGACTCCACTTGTTCAAGAATTAATATCAAAAATGATGTGGCAACATCTCCATATCGCGGACTTGTTTCACAATGATAATTCTGGAAATTTAAGTTGAGTTTGACTTGGTTAAAAATTCTTATTAGTTCAGGGGTGTTTTGGGTATTTTAGGGGCTAGATATTGTCATTTATTAGACCTTTTTAGCCGCAATTCACCCTTCAAATCATAAACCTCAAGTCCAAAACAAAATATCTCCATTGTTTCTCTCCAAAAACCTCCATTGATGAAGGTTTGAAGCTCAAAGGAAAAAGACAGATTTTCCAAGTTTTTCTCCATCAATATTGTGGGATTTTCTTCACAATTAAGGTATGTTTATTCATCCGTGAAATATCTTTTTTTAGGATTCAATTTGAATGATTTTCAAAGATGATCCAAAACATGAAATCTTCTAAATTGAATTCTAGCCATGGGTCTTTGCATTAAACGTTTTAGATCAATGATTTATGATCGAATTGGTGTTAACTGAATGATATTAAATAAAAATTCATATGCACCCACGCAAATCATGAATTCCTATTTTGGCTCTAATGTGGGTGATTTGATCATGCCTTGATCTTATTGAATTCTTATGTATATTTCTTTGTGCTATTGAATTATGTAATAATTGTAATTGATTGGTGTATAGGTTGTCTTAGATTGATGAATTTATATTTAATTAATTTATATTCACCGAGTATTATGATTTTTGTATTGAATTGATGATCACAACCATGGGTAAGGGCCTTTTGGTATTTTATTGGATAATTTAGTTATGGATTGAAGTGGTGAGAATGGATTGGTGGTACGCTGCACTAATTATCTTTATATTATGTAAATTATGTCTTGAATTATGTTGTGATAGGAATGGTCCACTTATGGTGGCGGTGTTATGTGTTGAAATTGTGAATTATATGGTCTCGTCGGCGTTACCTTATGTATTATGATGATCATGGCCTTGTCGGCAAAACTAGTTGATATATTATGATCATTTGTTTAGTTTATTATGTGAAGTATGATCATATCTATTGACATATTAGTAATGTGGAAGTATGTGTTCTTCTATTGATGTTGTTAGGTGATCATGTTATACTATGACTATGTTTTTATGTGTGTAGTCTTAGAGTTGATGCATGATTCTTCCTATTTGGTTATTGAGTCTTATGATGACCATATTGATGGTTCTATAGCAGTATATAGGATGACCTATATGTCTTGGTTTTTTCTATGTGTTTCTTGATGCGATACACTATATGTGATAAAGTGAAGTGTTGATGTGTCTTGTTTAGGTAGACCTAAAACCCTCTTCTTGATGCATGAATGATATGTGAATATGATATTCTTGACTTAGTAATCTAAAGCTCATTAGTCATGTATATGTTATTGACATGTGGCCTTGAACATAGTGAGAAGGTCAAATTATGTGGAACCCTCAACCTAGTTGAGAGGTTATGATATCCTTCAAGTCGAAAGCCGTAATGTTATCCTTCTTGTGTGAGTGGTGGACTTAGGAATGGTTGGCAAGAACAGCATGAAATCATTCTTAGTAAAGTCATTAAGCTATCCTCTTAACCATTGAAAGGCAACCTTAGGGAACCTCCTTGGTAAGGTGAAATGTGATTGGGTTATGAACTAGATATGGAATCTCTTCATGTGATCCTTTATGCGAAATACTCTATGAGAAAAAAAGGCTAGCACCGAGTGAGTATGGAAAGGGAAGTTTATCGATATAAGATGTCATTAGAGAACAAAGAAACCCTTCATATTCCTTAACCATGTGACAACATGGGATGTGTCCAAGCTCTACCATTGGCAAGTACAACACCATTATCGGAGTAGGTTACAACTTTGGATTTTATGCTTAGCAATCATGGTCTGTGTCGGTTATTTCCTATTCTCATCATATGGTATCCCTACTAGTGTTTGAGAAGCCTATGAAGTTATGGTATTAGTATGGGACGCTACCTAGACATTGCACTCTTAGGCTTTTAAGATGTCAGTTAGTGAGTCCCTAGGTCTTCTCCAAGAACATTACTTGAATGTCCTTAAGTGATGAGTGTCTGTTAATAAACTAATGAAGTAATAAATTAACATTAGAAAGTATGTAAATGAATGAGTACCTACTCTAGAGTAACTATAAGGATTTGCCTAGTTAAAGTGTGAAGGGGGCATAAAGGATGATCTCTTCATGTCTTTTCTAGGGGACTCTTAAGAATGACTCTAGGTAGTTATGTTGGTTGATACTTTAGACATGATCTAAACTTAGGAAGTCTTAAGGATTATTTAGGTAACCTTGAAGAGGGTGTATGGGCGTTAACTTCTTGAATTGCTTAAGTAAGTCTTTTGATAACCTTTGTAACGAGAATGTCATATTATGTATATGTTATGTGTTTCGGTGTATTGTAAGTGTATTCATATCATTATGAGCAGTCTTGAGGATCATTTAGGTGTGCTTAGAGAGGGTGTATGGGCGGTCTGTCTTTGTCTTACTTAAGTGGGTTATTTGGATAGCATCTAGTGAGAAGGGTGCATGATCGAAGGGTTCACTATAATATTCCTTAAAATTTAGTTAAATGCTTATGTGTTATCTTATGTATTTCTAAGGTGTTAACTGTTGTTCTTATGCTTATACTATGATGATTTAATCAAAAAGAGCATATTTCCGTTAAATGTCTGCTATCATGATTTTTATGCATTAAGTCATACTTAGTACATGTGTTTGTACTGATTCAATATTTTATCTATCTCTAGAGTGATTATAGGTGAAGGTGCTAATTGCGAGCGAAGCTTGGATTATAGGATCTTCCAAGAAAGTTTGAGGTATGTCCTTATTTGACTCGAGGGCATAAATGTCTTTTGATTTCTTATTTCGAAGCATTGTAATAGACTTAGTAGTATTGTATTTCGATTGTATGGGTCGTGTCCCAAGTATCTTTTGAGTCTAAGATTTGATGAAATGAGACTTAATATTTCCTTTGGTTTTTATATGAAGGATGTCTTGAAAGACTATTCGAATGTTTGTGAAAAGTTTTAATTCCGCACTACTTTTCATATATGTATATGCGACGAATGATGTGAAAGGACTTGTAAAGGACTTTTGAGAGGTCAAGTACGTCGTGTTGTGATTTGAGAGTGTCATATCTTCTAGGTTGTACTCTCCGGTAGTAACGTGTGAGGACTATTGTTAACTGATACGCTCAAATTACACCTCCGTAAAGAAGTATAAGCGGTCGTATCAAGTAAAGAACCCAAATATTAGGTTGGGGTCGATCCCACGAGGAAAATGGTTTACACTAAACTTCAATATACGATTTCTTCTATTTAGTCAAGTCCTTTCCGAAAACAGGTAGTTAAAGGGGTTTTTTTTGAAACAAAAGTCTTGTAATATTTATAAGTAAGACAAGTAACAAGAGTAAATCATAGGTGTTTATCAAGTTGTGAGAGAAACTAGGGTGTAAGTATTCCCCATAGGTTCATAACATTGTATTCCTGGCTATAACATTTTTTTCCTAGTATTTTGAATTCAAAGTGATAAGTTAGGTATCTCTAAATCCTTGGTCAGGCATTTAGAAAATCTCACTTCGTACCTTGGTCCGGCTACATGTGTCTAAGTTACTAAACCTTACCTTTACTTCAAATTAAGCATCGTATTCGATGTTTGTCTTAGTTATTACTTTGCACCAATCGAGACTAGTCTATTAGATAGTATCCACAAAATCTATGTTGATAATTCTTTTCCAATTAACTACCACGTTGGTCCGGCAAGTAGCAATAAGGAGAGTTCTAACGCGTGCACTCGTTAAAAATACTTCTAAGTGAAAGAATTTTCAATTCATGCAATAACCTATTTGAGAGTTATTATTAAGCTAGGTTTATGTTTATAATCATCCATGGTTCCCACAACCCTAGTTGTGGATTTAGTTACCCATGCATAGAAGAACACAATTCATATTTAATAAACAATAAATCATGAACTTACTTTGACAAATTTGAAGAAAATCCAGGTATTCAACTTGAAACCACAAAAATCACATGAAAACCAATTCCGGAAACTTGAAATAATGCCCAAGTTGCAAAAAGAAATCTCCAAGAACAAAACTAAGAAAATAGTAATAGAATCCAACCCCAAAAATGAGGTTTTACACCCTATTTATTAAAAACATTGTGCTAAAATAAAATGAATGCAAATAAGGAAAGTTGTCGAAAAATGCGGCTTCAATAGCGAACCCCCACCGACGGACCGTCGTTGAAACGACGGTCCGTCGACTAGTTCTTTAAGTCAAAACTTAGCATCTTTTTTTTCTATTTCACTTGGAATCTTCTCTGATTCAATCGACGGACGAACAACACTGTCCGTCGATGCATCTACGGTCTGCGATGCCTTCCTTCGTTATATACTTAGTTTTTGTTCAACATCTGGTACTGGGACATTCTCTGAACTAAATGATGAGTCAACAGGACGGTCCATCGATACTTCCGTAGCCCCACACTAAGTCAAAATTCCCCGATTTTCTTCTGATGCCTGAACTTCGAGTCGACGATCACCATCTACAGACCATCAATGGAATGATGGACCGTCGATGTGCTTCGTGGGTCACCTCTGCACTTAATCTCAGCAACCTTCTGCGTTTTAGTTTTGGACACCTTTCTTGCAAAACAAAGATAAAACATATTAAAATTACAACAAAAAGGCTTTAGAAACACACCAATCTTAAGGAAAAAGCATTGAAAGTACCGTGAAACTACGGTACATTAACACCCTCAACTTTAATTCTATGTTTGTCTTCAAGCAACACACTTTGACTCAACACAACACTTTGTACAAAAGTATCCTCTTTTAAGCTTTCGCAATCACATTGCTATCAATCCCAACTTTTTTTTTGCTTTAGTGTATGCTTTTACTATTAGGCTCGATAAGCTCACTCGTGTGGATCAGACCATGACATAGAATCACCATGCACCGACACCTCTAATCGTTTGCCTCTCGCCAAAGTACCAACTTTCCTATATTGCAACTCATGCCCTCACTTCAAAAAAAATATCCTCCTTTTTCGCACAGTGATTTCAACTTTGAGTATAAGGATCATTATTCAAAACTCACGCTCGAAACAAGTTCACACCTAGTTTGTACTTGTCGCCATAGGCTTGCACTTATTTTCACTGCTTAAGTTCACCACATTAGACTCTTAGGATCACGATAGGACTTTCTTGGCTTGTATCGTAGGCTCAGGGTCAGGTATGGTACATATGGGTGCATTTTAGTGACTTGTTGCCCTCCTTGACATTATGGCTAAGCATCCTACCTCTTTCATTGTCTATTATGCCCTACTTTTCTTTTCTTGTCATATTTGCCTTTTTTCTCCTTTCTTTCTCTTTTGTGAAAGTGACTCTTACTTCTTTTTGTTCGACACCCTTTTTTCATTGTTTAATCTCTTTCTTCTTTTTCATTCTTCATTCAATTGAACATTTTGATTTACTCACTTCCCTTGCTTCAATATTTTATTTACATTACTCTTTTCATACCCACTTTTCCGGTCATCACTCAAAATATCCACCCTCAACTTAAGGCTTTTCCATGAGTCGAGGTACATATTACCCAAGGTTGGGTCAGGGCCAAGACGAGGTCAGTTTCTGCCTTAGTCACCCTCAACTTATGCTTTCGGCCTAAGTTGAGGTGCACATGTTCAAGGAGGGACCAGGGCAAACACATTATACCCAGCGAAGTTTGAGTTGGTGAGGAAAAGAAAGGTCTATTATAGGCTCAAAATATTTTGATCAACAAGGGATAACTATTTCATTTGGTTTACTTTACATTAGGCTAGATATTTTCTAATTTGAACAAGGGCCTATTATCCTTTCTTAAGTGTCAAACACAGATTTCTTTTGTAGGACCAACTGGGCAAGTTCTAGATAGGTAACAACAGTGGAATAATCAAATTTCCTCACACTCTCTTGACATCTCGTTACCCTATCAGATTATTGGACACCTAGTTAGAGTGTTAGATTGAGGGTCATGCAGTGGGTGCATCTCTAAGTCATGATTAGAGCCAACACATTCAACTTTATACCTATTCATGCAAGCATTTTCTTAGAACGGGATATCATTCATGTTTAGCCATCATGCTTCATATTTCACTTTCATACATTGTACAAGTTACGATATGCCGGTTCAACAGTAAAGTAATAAGTCTCTTGGGGAAAAAGAACATAGGCAAGAAATCCCCTAAGAGAGGATCGTGAGTTGGGCTACTCAGACTTCACCCTATCACTCACTTACTATTTTACCCCACCCCCAACAAAAAAAGCATGAAATTGTCCCCAATTCATAACAAATATTAAGATAGGGTGGTAGGTGAAGCAAACCTAAGGAGCATAGCGGCGATGATCTACAAGCAAGCGTGTTCGGTTTCCCAGAACCCGCACCCTCAGTAGTAAGGTCACCCTCAGTGGTGACCACATCGGCATCCGTACCCTCAGTGGTGCTCCTCTGAACAACCTCAAATCGGGAACTCGATGCCCCTGCAGCCAACTCTCGAGCCCACATCTGACGGGTCTCCTCATCAATGAGAGAGGCTCTCCTGGCATACTTAAGATCGGTCTGCTCCTTCTTCCTAGAACGGTCATCATCACCTTCAATAGTACGGCTGGAACGGTGCCTCTTGGCACGCTCACTGGCTCAGGCGGTGGTGCAGTGGAGAAAGTGAAGAGTGCAGCAAGAACAGTGTCCTCCGCTAGCTCGAAAGGTGCAGTCTCGGGCTTGGGTCCCCTCATCTCCAGTATGCTGTCAACATCTGCCCAGAGACTCGCCACAGCCTCCTGAAGAGTAGTCAAATCAATGGTGGAGGCTGGGCGTGCTAGAACTCGCATCTCAAATGCATCGAGGCGCTGGTGAACAGCCTAAATCTTCCATTCCGTTTGCTGAGCCACCCTCTTCTCAATTCGGTCCTCAGCCTCCGCAATTGATTTCTGCATCCAAGGCTGGATATGATTAAGCAAGGTGTCCATCTAGTCCTCTAACTTCTGGACACCACCTATCGGGAACAGTGCTGCGGATGGTGGAGTAGACGAGGAGGAACTGAATGCCCTACTAGTGCAAGGGGCAGACTGGGCCGGGGTGGTATCGGTGGGCTCTAAAGTGGCAGGATCAGTCCCTTGGTCTAACTCTACCGTATCCGCCAAGTTCTCCCTCAGCGGCTGCAAATCAACTCTGGGCCCTCTCCGTGGTGCCGCCACAATTTCCTCATTCCTAATGAGACCTATATCTATTGTCCCAGTCGGAGTACGTAGGGCATCACGATGCCAAATGGGCACTCCAGTATCCCTGCATAACTGAAAAATCATACAGGAGAACGGGTAAGTAGTAGAGGTCTTAAAAGCCCTCTCATGTTTCACGGAGATCAACAACTTTGTGAAGTAGATCTCAAACCCGGCTACCGGTGTTGCTACCATGAATAATCTATCCCAAGTAAGGATGTTATCTGCTTCTGTGGGGGATAGGCAGTAGAAGACTAACAGCCAGAATAACTTGGCTGCGAAGGTGAGGTTGGCCTTCTTGATAAGGCCTCTGGGTCTAACACCTAGTCTGCTCCCTCACCGTCAACCGACAGATATTGTGCAATCCACCTCTAGGTGGACTCTCTCTACTCTCTACTCCTCTGAAATTGGCCACTCTTGACTAATCCCCACCTGTAATTGAACTTCGGAGTGAGGGGATCCATCGTAGTGTCAATTGGCGCACCGCACAGAAAGCGGTGGATGGTAGTAGGAGAAATGTCCACCTGGCGTCCGCGAACTAAGACCTCTGTGAGTGGGTCCTATTTGGCAGGTCTCGCCCGCCTGTCCAATGAACCTCTGAGAGTAGCCACAAAAGATGCGTAAAACTCTCGAACAACCTCCTCACTGTATGACCCCACACTATTAGACATCCACTGGAGCCTGTGGCGGGTAAACAAGCTATGCACATCAGGGACAGTGTGAAGGCTCCTTGTGAGGACTCTCCGCTCGACCATCACTAACCGAGTCATCACCCCCTTATCATTAACCAACGTCGAATCCCTATAAACCTACTATTGACCTTCTACGCACCACTGGTTTTTCTCGTCAGCAACCGGTGCAGGGACATCATCCTGGGGAGACGGAGCAGAGTCCAAAGTATGGGCCTCATCATACGAGGCATGGCGGGCAGGCACCTCACGGTGAGTTGATCCCAATGATCCAGAACCGGAGGTAGTGGTCTTATTCGACCTCGGAGTAGGACGACTCTGAGCCTGAAGCCTCTTCAGAGCCAGACGCTCCATAAAAACCCGAGCCAGACCCAGATGATGTGCCGGTCAGTGTGCGCTCCTCATCAGACTAGGAGGCAGTGACTACACCGGATGCCACCTTCTTCGAGGTGCCCCGAGTGGCTCTAGCAGCTTATGTAGGGGTCCGGGTGCCTGGGGGCACGTATTCCGGATCCCGCTCATCGTCGGATTTGACGGTCATCCGACGGGATGGTGCCACGGACTTGGACCTACCACTTGAATAGACGATGTCTGGTTTGGGGGCCATATGTACCTGGAAAGCAGAATATTACTATCATTGCAATCATTATACACAAGCAAGACAATCAAAACAGAACCTTGAAACACATAGGACAGTCCAGTGCAGAACTGCAGTACTGGTTGACGGGCACTATCGACGGCTCGTCGATGAATCGACGGTCCATCGATAGTGTTTGTCGTTAGACTCTTAGAAAGTATTTTTAGTCTTCATTATATAGACCTCTCATTTGGAAACGACGAACGTGAAGAACGGCCCGTCGATCAATCGACAAATCGTAATCCACTTTCGTCGTCTCACACTTAGAATAATTTTTAAACTGTGAAAAATCAGGGTTTCAATTGGAAACGACGAACGTGCAGAATGGTCTGTCAATCAATCGACGGACCATAG
Organism: Solanum lycopersicoides; assembly: GCA_022817965.1. Lineage (NCBI taxonomy): Eukaryota > Viridiplantae > Streptophyta > Magnoliopsida > Solanales > Solanaceae > Solanum > Solanum lycopersicoides. The sequence goes on from JAJJBR010002382.1 coordinate 110,945, forward strand.
TCCACTTCCTTCGTCTCACACTACAGAATTTTTAAAGTGGATCAATCGACGGACCCCATCGATGGGTCGTCGATCAGCCAACAGTCCGTAGACAGGGTCTCGTGCTGTTGGTCAGAGACAGATTTCAAACCTTAATTTTAAAAGTACATTTTGACAACTTTTAGACCTTCTTTAGTTTATCCAACAAATAATAACAAGTAAAAGACTAATTCTTCATCCTTAGGGTTTCGATTTCGCAAGCTTCGATGTCTTGGATTCTACGATGCTATTAAACTCTAAGTCGGAACGTCAACAATCATTTTGTTTTTATACAGATTACACCCCCAACCCATTCACTTTCTATAATTCCAAGGGATATAGCACCCATAATTTAACAAGTTAGCATGCAATTCTTTCCCTAAGTGAAGACCTACATACGAATTTTTTGTTTCCAACAGCAAATGAAAGAGAATTTATTAAGCCAAGAGAATTGAAATACCTGAAATCAGTAGTGGACTGAATGAGTGGGTGATATTCTCAACAACCTACGTGCCCGCCTTTGAACACTGACCGGAGAAAGCAAGAGAAAGAAGTATAATTTAGGAAGGCAAGGGTTTTGGGAGTTTGGGCATTCTGGGATTTATGGGGATTTTGATGAAAATGAAAGGAACAGATATGGGAAGTTAATGGGAAAGAAAGGAAATAAGGGGAGCGAAATGGTTGGGAAAGGATTTTAAAAGGTTTTGGAGGTTCAATGAACAGTTTTATTTTAATATAGACTGTCGGGTCGGGTCGGGTCATTGGTTCTTTGGACTAACGACACCTTGTTGATGGTCCATAAGTCAATCGACGGATCGTCGATTGGACTGCCGATTACACACGAACTTAGACAAAATATTCAAGACATACCTGGGATCTACGGACAACATCGACGGTCCGTCGATGGGGTTCGTAGACATGTGCACCTATTTATTTTTCTGCAGAATTCTTTGTTTTGGTCCTGCACATTGAACACCCATTAAGCTATTCTTTTTGTGTTTTTCTATACACTTTTGAGACACGGACCCTAAACTACTCTCTAGCCAACACACTAAAAAAATAACGCATGAAGATGAGTAAAATAAAAAATAAACAATAGAATGAAACTATTCCTACAAAGAAAAATAAACCTATTGTTGGCTAGAGGATACACCTCGGGTTGCCTCCCAAGAAGCGCTTCATTTAACGGCACGACGCAAGATCCTTAATTACTCAGACTTCATCAAGGTGATATGCCTCAACCACTTAATGGACACTCTCCACATGCCCTTGGTAGATCTTGATTCTTTGCCCATTGACCGTGAACTTTGCACCCTCCTTGTTCTCCAACTCAACCTCTCCATGTCGGAACACTCTAGTGATACGGAATGGCCCAGTCCACTTTGACTTGAGTTTGCCTAGAAACAAGCGTAGCCTGGAGTTTAATAGAAGCACAAAGTCCCCAACCGCAAATCTCGCTTTTCAATATTTTGGTCATGGTACTTCTTCATTTTCTCTTTGTAGATGGCTGAACTTTCATATGCTTTTAGGTGAAACTCATCAAGCTCATTCAACCCATTAAGCCTCTGTTCCACTGCTTCATTCCAATCCATCTTCAGTTTTTTCACTGCCCGCATGGATTTGTGCTCTAAATCAACTGGCAAGTGACAAGCCTTCCCATATAACATTTGGTATCGAGACATACCTATGGGGGTCTTGTATGCAATACGGTAGGACCAAAGAGCATCATCAAGCCTTCTTTACCAATCTGATCTATTTGCATTCACCGTTTTGATAACTCTATTGGACACCTCAACTTGCCCACTAGTCTGTGGATGGTACAAAGTGGCCACATTGTGGCGAACCCCATATTTCTCCAATAGTCCTTTGAACAACTTATTGCAAAAGTGAGATCCCCCATCACTAATAATGGCCCTAGGTGTGCCAAATCTGGAGAAGATGTTCTTTTTCAAGAATGCGGTCACACTCTTCCCTTCATTGTTTGAAAGTAATATGGCCTCCAATCATTTTGACACATAGTCCACCGCCACAAATATATATTTCATCCCATGAGTACTCACAAATGGGCCCATAAAATCAATGCCCCTCACATCAAACAACTCAATCACTAGAATGGGATTAAAGGGAGCTCTTGCCTCTTCAAAATTCTGCCATCTCTCTGACTCCTATCACAAGACTTGGTGAACACATGAGAATGTTGGTTAATGGTTTGCAAATAGTACCCACACTGCAAAATCTTGTAGGCAATCCGGATACCACTATGATGCCCACCCACTGGCGAGGAGTGGTATTCCTCCAAAACACTTAGCATTCGACTTCCGGCACACATCAGCAAATAATCCAATCGGAACAACTCCGATATAAGTAAGGTTCATCCCAAAAAAAAAATTCACATCATGCATGAACTTCTTCCTTTGATGAAAGGACAAGTCTGATGGGACTATGTCACTGGCCAGATAATTCGCAAAATCGGCGAACCATGAAATCAAGTCATGAGAAGCGGCCAATACATGCTCATCAGAGAAGGTATCATTGATTTCAGACTTTTCACTCAACTCTCGCATCACTTCTTCTTCCAATCTGGACAAGTGATGGGCAACTTGATATTCAGTACCTTTTTTATATTTAACCTCAAAATCAAACTCTTACAATATTAGCACCCATCTAATCAACCTCGGTGTCACATCCTTCTTTGCCATCAAATACCTCAAAGCGGAGTGGTCAGTATGCACTATGACTCTCATGCCAAGTAAATAAGGGCGAAAATTTTTGAAAGAAAATACCACCGCAAGAAGCTCTTGTTCAGTCACACTGTAGTTCATTTGTGCTTCATTTAGGGCCTTACTTTCATAGTAGATGGGGTGAAGGATTTTATCCCTTCTTTGTCCCAATACAACACCAAGAGCAACCCCACTAGCATCACACATCACCTCAAATGGTTTGCTCCAATCTGGGGAACTAATTATGGGCACAGACACTAACTTCTCCTTCAACTCTCCAAACACCTTCAGACAGGATTCATCAAAATAGAATTTACATTCCTTCTCAAGTAACTTGCACAGAGGATGTGAATTTTTTGAGAAATCTTAAATAAACCTTCGGTAGAAGCCCGCATGTCCCAGAAAACTTCTCACACCTTTTTCATAGATGGGTGGATGAAGTCTCTCGATAACCGTAACATTTGCTCGATCAACCTCTATCCCCTTCTCCGAGATGCGATGGCCCAATACTATACCTTGTTTCACCATAAAGTGACATTTTTCCCAATTTAGCACAAAATTGCAATCTTCACATCTTTTGAGAAACTCGTCCAAGTGACTCAAACACCGATCAAAGGAATCGCCAATAACTAAAAAGTCATCCATAAACACCTCAACAGTGTCCTCCACCATATCAGAGAATATCGACATCATACATCTCTGGAAAGTGGTCGGTGCATTACACAAACCAAATGACATCCTGTTGAATGCGAATGTCCCATAAGGGCAAGTAAAGGTGGTTTTCTCTTGATCCTCCGGTGAAATAGAGATCTGATTATAACCCGAATAGACATCAAGCAAACAATACCATCCTTTTCCTGCGAGCGTATCTAACATCTGGTCCATGAAGGGCATAGGAAAATGGTCCTTCTAGGTCCATGAATTCAAATTCCGGTAATCCATACAAACATTCCATCCGGTCACCATCCCCATTGGAACAAGATCATTCCTCTCATTAGGCACTACTGTCATTCCCCCCTTTTTGGGCACACACTCAACCAACTACTATCTGCAATACAATATACGACTCCTATATCCAACCACTTAATAATATCATTCTTCACTGCCTCTTCAATAGAATATATGACTCCGGCATCAAACGACTTAATAATATCCTTCTTCACTACCTTTTGCATAGGTGGATTCAACCGTATCTGGTGCTCAACACTTGGCTTGTGATTGGGCATGAGTTGGATTTTGTGTGAACAAATACCGGGAAGGATCGCAATGATGTCTGCAATTGTCCAACCAATGGCTCATTTGAACCTCTTCAAAACTTCCACCAAACACTCTACTTGTTGCACATTCAAATTCGATGCAATGATTACCGGCAAAGTGTAATCTGTTCCCAAGAATACACACCTCAAATGAGGTGGTAGAGCTTTAAGCTCTAATTTTGGAGCCTCCTCAATAGATGGTTTCGCGGGTGGAGACTTGCGATGCTTCATTTCTAACTCCAATTCTTTTGTTTGAACCGATATTCGCTTCGTTCAAGCGCCGCAACCAAAGACCCATACTCTTCAATGCCATCACTCTCAAAATTCATAATCACTGCCGCTAGTGCCTCAACACCTAGGAGCTATTTGATTTGTACCTCAAACGTACTCTGAACCCTGTAGGATATAACAGATATCGTTTGGAGCTCAACACTCTGCTTCATGGACCTACAAATGTTGAATGTTGCTTCTTCATTATTTAACCTAAACTTCATCTGCCCTTTATCCATATCAACCAAGGCGTGACCAGTAGAAAGGAATAACCTTCCCAGAATAATAGGGACATCAAAGTCCACTTCACAGTCAAGACTTACAAAGTCGCCCGGAAATATAAATGACTCCACCTTCACGAGCACATCATGGAGTATCCCAATGGGCCTCTTCGCTATACGATCGGCCATCAGTAGCCGCATTTTAGTGGGCTTTGGTTCACCCAAACCCATCTTTTTATAAATGAAGAGATGCATGAGGTTTATGCTTGCTCATAGACCACATAGTGCTTTAGCAAAGTGCAATAATCCGATGGTACATGGAATAGTGAAGGCTCCCAGATCATTCTTCTTCTGCAAAAGAGACCTTGTAGCAATAGCACTACAATGTTGCATTCGATCATCATCCTCAAAACTTACCGATCTCTTCTTTGTAACCATATGCTTCATGAACTTGGCATAACCGGGCATTTTCTCCAAATTTTCTATCAAAAGGAAAATTGATGGAAAGTTGTTTCAACATTGTGATAAAACGCCGATATTTACCATCCTCAGTCTTCTTCGCCAATCTCTGAGGGAATAATGGTGGCGATCTATTAATGGGGATCACCTTCTGGGGTACCTCTACTTGTTTCACCGCTTTGTTCTCCAATTCACCATTAGTTTGCACCACCTCTTCATCTTTTCTCTTCTCATCTTCTACCACAGACGACAAAGGTGGATCAATAGTTTGCTTACCTCCTCAAGTGGTGACTGCCATGCAATGTCCATCATTTTTAGGATTTTGAATAGTATTGCTAGGAAGAGTACCCGGTTGTCTTGGGTTCATAGTAATAGACAATTGGGCCATTTGTAGATCAATATGCTTAATAAAGATCGCATGTGCATCAACTTTTTGCCTGATATTAGCCAAATCACCCCTCAATTTCTGGCGTGCTCATACCTAGCATATAACTTCCTCATCATATTCTACAACACATCTTCAACTCGCTCCATACTACCTCCACCATCCCTAGGAGCACCTTCACGATTTTAACGTGGGACATAGGGCCCACTTTGATCATTTCTATTACCATAGTTACCGTGGTTGAATTTGTTGTCGCGGTTGTAGATTCCATCTCCAACACACTGGCCCTCTCTGTTGTAATTCCCATAGTTCCGACCTGGATTTCCTTGACCTTGGCGCCGATTTCCTGATTGGAGCCTTGGGCGTTTGGTCGGAACCCCACCGGCTAATCATTCACAACATAAGTATCCTCTTCATGATAGTAGTCATCCGCTTACGGTTGTGGTTTAGTCAAATAATTAACCGCATTTACCTTCTCTGCACCTCTAGTGACATGTTTCAATACCAACCCAAGCTCAGTTCTCATTTGACCCATCTCTTCACAAATCTCATCTGCGGCCGGATTGTGTGTAGCTTGCACTGCAAATGTGTTTCTCCCAGTGTCTGACTTTCTAGTACTCCAAGCCTTATTGTTGCTAGATATTTTCTCTAACTTCTCTGTGATCTCTGCATATGTGCACACACCTTAAGAACCACCCACAATTCTATCAAGCACTGCTTTGTTATTATCATCTTATTCCCAATAGAAGTACTCTTTCAATGACTCATCATCAATGCGGTGGTTTGGGACTCCTCTTACGAACGCACTAAATCTATCCCAAAAGCTACTCACCGACTCCCCAGGTAGTGCCACAAATTTATTCACTCTATATTTGTTGTTAAACTTTTTAGACATTGGGTAGTACCGTGCTAGTAACATATCCCTCAACTGATCCCAAGTATAGATAGAATTATAGGGCAACTTAGTAAACCATATCGCTGCCTCTCCCGTCAGTGATAGAGGGAACACTCTCAACCTGATTATGTTCAAATCTATCCTCCCTACATAACTCTTGCACACCGACCTCAGTTTGGCGATGTGAGCATGTGGATCCTCAGATGGTAGCCCTGAAAACAAACCTCTTGTGGTAAGCATCCGCATCAAACTACTAGTTACCAAAAACGTGTGACACTGTGGTAGAGCACGTAGGACAAGAGGCCCATCAGAATCAGTGATATTAATGTTGCCCCTATAGAACTCTTGAGGGCATGGGATGGGAGGTTGAATTCTTAAAGAATAATCAACTAGGTTTTCCACAACCACTTGGTTGTGAACATCAACCAGTGGAGGAGGTTGACGATTGATCCCATCTCCAAGATTAGCTGGGATCTATTGATTATTCATTCTTCGGAGTGTCTTGTTAAGTTCAGGATCGAATGGAAGTGTTTGTTCTCCTCGACTCCGTGTACTTTGCATACACTAGAGCTAGACCTAAGAGAAACAAAAATAAAAGAAAAAAGTAAAATTAGGAAATTGTTAACTAAAATTCAGTAATGTTATTAAAGTTAATCTAAAAGTCATTTTCCCCGGCAGCGGCGCCAAAATTTGATATGTTCAAATTACACCTACCTAAAGAAGTATAAGCGATCGTATCAAGTAAAGAACCAACTATTAGGTTGGGGTCGATCCCACGAGGAAAATGGTTTAGACCTAACTTCAATGTATGATTACTTCTATTTAGTCATGTCCTTTCCGAAAACAGGTAATTAAAGAGGGGGTTTTGTGAAACAAAAGTCTTGTAACATTTCTAAGTAAGATAAATAACAGGAGTAAATCTTTGGTGTTTATCAAGTTGTGAGAGAAACTAAGGTGTAAGTGTTCCCCATAAGTTCATAACATTGTATTACTAGCTATAACAATTCTTCACTAGTGTTTTGTATGCCATGTGATAAGTTAGGTATCTCTAATTCCTTGGTCCTGCATTTAGAAAATCTCAATCCATACCTTGGTCCGGCTACGTGTGTCTAATTTACTAACCCTTACCTTTACTTCATATTAAGCATCGTATTCGATGTTTGGCCTAGTTATTACTTCACACCAATCGAAACTAGCCTATTAGATAGTATACCACTAAATATATGATGATAATTTTTTTCCTATTAACTACCCCCTTGTTCCGGCAAGTAGAAATAAGGAGAGTTCTAACGCGTGCACTCGTTAAAGAGACTTCTAAGCGAAATAATTATCAGTGAATGCAATAACCTATTTGAAAATTGTTATTAAGCTAGGTTTACGTTGTTAATCACCGTGGTAAACACAACCCTAGTTGTGGATTTAGTTACCCATGTATAGAAGAACACAATTCATATTTAATAAACAATAAATCATGAACTTACTTTGACAAATTTGAAGAAAATCCAGAAATTCAACTTGAAACCAAAAAAATCACTTGAAACCAATTCCGGAAACTTGAATTAATGCCCAAGTTGCAAAAACAAATCTCCAAGAACAAAACTAATAAAATAGTAATAGAATCCAACCCCAAAAAAGGAGGTTTTACACCTATTTATAAAAAAACATTGTCCTAAAATAAAAGGAATGCAAATAAGGAAAGTTTTATAATAATGCGGCTTCAATCGACGACCGCCACAGACGTATCGTTGATGAAACGAAGGTCCGTTGATGCCTCCATAAGTCCAGACTTAGCATCTTTTTTTTCTCCTTCACTTGGCATCTTTTCTAATTCAATCGACGGACGAACAACACGGTTCGTCGATGAAACTACGGTCCGTCAATGGCTTCCGTCATTCCATCCTTCTGTAGAACCACATTTAGTCAGAATTCCCGGAGTTTCTTCTAATGCCTGAACTTCAAGTCGACGGTCACCATCTACGGACCTTCGATGGAACGACGGATCGTCGATGGTCTTCGTGGGTCACCTCTACACTTAATATCAGTATCCTACAAAACAAAGATAAAACATATTTAAATTACTACAAAAAGGCTCTAGACACACACCAATCTTAAGGAAAAAGCATTAAAAGTACCGTGAAACCACGGTACATCTTCAACCCTATCTTCCCTCCTTGGAAAGGTGCCACCCCTCATCTACAAGTTCACTCGATGGTAAGCTAGAGTCCCTTTTGAAATGTCTTTCATTATCAATCATTACTTAATTTTATGTCATATGGTCTACCCCTTATATAGTCCTGATCATAGCTTAGTAGAAATTGCATGAGTATTGTCTTTTCAATACAATTCACACATGTAAGGTTAGCACATTTAGTTTAACATATCTTAATAAGGCACATAGGCAACTCACCACCAACCTTATATCATTACATCTTAGCCAACAACTAACAAATCATAAATCAAAAAATTTTGAATTAAAACATCATACCAACCCTAATAAATCTTACCATAAGGTATACTTCAATATAACATCATCACTAAACACAAGTAATCACAATTGAAGCAAAGGGTTAGGATCATGGATACTTACCAAATCTCCTTCAAAAGTCATCATCATGGTCTTACCATCAACCAACAAATTACATCCAATAATAGGTGTAGTAACATCATTCAATAGTACTTAACACAAGAACTAGATCAATTGGATCATCAATGGTGATATTCACTTCAATTAATAACTTAAGGTTAGGGGAGAAGGATCATCATATATTATTGAAGAATTAGTTCCAATTTCAACAGTACATTACCCTAGTCAATCCATAAATGCATTAGAATAGATAAAATGAATCTAACAATCAATACATTCTTCAATTCCCATCAATTAATAACCAAGATCCAAGATTTCGGGGAATTAGGGAGAAGTACATGATCTACATGAAATTGCATCAATTAACCAACAATCTATAATTAATTAGTCATAGACAATCATAATTTATCATCAATTTGAAGTTTAGAAGAAAACCCAATAGAACTGGAAAATCCCATGGATTTGGGTAATTTAGAAATAAACTTTGAAATGACCTCTTGGGGAAAGGAATCCCAAGAGTGAATAACCCATACTTTTATGAATATTAATCCACAAAATTGAAGTGAAATCCTAGAGAAATTGGCCTTCTTCTTCAAACTTTGTTCTTCCTTCAATGGAGGATTTGGGGAGAGAGAAAGTAGAGAGAGATGAGAGCTTTTAGGGTTTGTTTTGGGAATTTGGTTTAGGTGAGTGAAAATATGACTTAAAATTGACCCTTAGGCTATATATAATCACCCCCTAAATTACCCAAAACACCCCTCACTTAATTTGGTCTTTTTGTGAAGTCAAAATGCTTAAAATACGATTTTAACTAATCTGGGAAGTGTCTCCGTGTCTTGAGGCTAATATTTCAGATTTTATTTTTGAAATCCGGTTTGAGGCAGTGAGCCTCGTCGATTGCATGCATCGCGAGGCAAAATTTTCCCGGCTGCACGTCGCGCAGAGACTGCCAAATCTAGACTGCCGCAAAACTGTTTTGGCTGCATGCCAACCCATATTGGGGTCCTCCTCAAGAACCCTTCGGGTGGTCCTTGGGGAGTTGTTATTGAACGTTTAGACCCTTTATACTACATTTTACCTATCAAAAGTGTTTATACAAGTTTTAGACTTCATTTGACCCTCCAAAGCCTTTACCAAACATACAGACGTCAACTGTTAAATTTAGCTAGTTTCCGGACTTCATGGACGTTCCATGATGTCTTGGCTCTAAAACTTTTTGGATGACTTTTAAACATTAATTTATGTCTTAAAACAGTATTAACAACATTAGATGAACTTGTGAGGCTCTAGATTAGGTCTTGACTTTTTTGAGTTTACAGTGTGTACAAGGTGTTGAGTGCCATGGGTGTGACTTCTAGGGTGAAGGCGGAGTTAGATATGTACTAATTGATGGAGGTTGCTAAAGTATGGTACACTCAATGGAAGGATAATAGTCCGGTTGAGTCGGTCCCTATAGAGTGGGAGGAGTTTAAGGAGGCTTTCTTAGGAAAGTACTTTCCCCGTGAGAGGAGGGAGGTGAAGGTTGAAGAGTTTATTAACCTCAAGCAAGGCAATATGAGTGTTGAGGCGTACTCTTTGAAGTTCACTATGTTGTCAAGGTATGCTCCATTCTTGGTTTCTAAATCAAGGGATGAAATGAGTAGGTTTGTGACCAGTGTTGCCGACCTTGTGAAAGAAGAATGTCGTATGGACATGCTCCACGTTGATATGACTTCATCTAGACTCATGGTGTATGCTCAATCCATCGAAGAGTCTAAACTCGGTAGGATTGCTAGAAACTTGAAGAGGAGTGGGTCTAGTGAACAAAACCAATCTAAGTTCAAGAAGAGATCTCCAATGCAAGATGGACCTAGTGCTCCTAAGGTCAAACTTGAGAAGGGTAGTGGTTCTCAAAATCGTAAGCCTACTTGTGTCACTTGTGAAAGAGGCACTATTGTGAATGTCTAATTGGTACCGGGAATTGCTTTGGTTGTTGTAAGGATGGACATAAGCTGAGGGATTGTCCTACTATTGCTTCTATAGGAAGGGAAGGGAATCAAGTTCCTCCAAGTGTTCCGGGTGGTGATGCTCCAAAGAAGAATCACTTCTATGCACTCCGGTCTAGGCAAGAAAAGATTGTTTCGGATGAGAATGATGATGATGGAAAGTTCTAGTATTCTCTCTTTTGTTTTATGAGTTCTTTCTAAGTGGGGGAGTATGGTTAGTAGAGGAGCTAGATGGTCATAGTAGCATGTTGCATGTGCATTGTGTTTAGGAGTCTTGTGGAATCGAATTTCATTGATTCCTTGCATTGTGCATTTTATATAGATATGATTATGTTGTAAATTGAGTTTATATGGTTTAGTATTGCAATTTAGTATGTTTCAATCATCAATTATCTAAAAGTTGCATTTTTGAAATTTTGAAGCATGTTCATTGTAGCATCTGGCAGCATACTGTAAGATTTTTGCAAAATTACATAATTTGTTCTTTTGGTTGAAAATTGTTATAATGTGTATAGAACTGATTTATACGAGCATGATAATGAATGTAAAAGGAGTTCATGCTATTTGAAATGAGGAATGTGTGTCTTATGGCATGATGTGTTCTAGATTTGCTTCTAGCTTCTTGTTGTGTTGTGAGTCTCTTGATTTTGAGAAATTGATGTTTTATCCTTCATTGTGTATTGTGTAATGTTTTATTTGGTATGGTTATGAGTTTTTAACTGAATCTCTACTCTTGGAAGTGTTTGGAGAGTGGCATGTGTCATTCGAGGACGAATGTTTTCGAAGTGGGGGAGAATGTGACATCTCTAAAAATGACCAAGGTGAACTAGAGCCTAACATGTTTGTCATGATGTTCTAAGGTCCTACAATGGTTTATAATGTGGTAATGAGGCAGTGTCTAAGAGTTTAGGTGAATTGGAAGTCAAACGTCAAGGGACGACCAAGACGTTCGACGACTAGTCACTTATATGCCTTATATGTGTTTTTATGTGTTTAGGTGTGTTTCATGATCTTATGAGGTACTTATATGAGTGATAATATTTTTTATAGTCAGTGTGTCAAGTTTCATGAAGTTTGGAGGTCAAACGTCCATGACATTCAAAAGGTTTGCCTTAAAATGACCTTGTGTGTCTTTGCATGTTTTGCTGAATTTTATGTGTTCATTTAGGATGAAATTGATCTGGAAGGTCCTAAACTCATATACGAGCATATTCAAGTGGGAAATGCCCGTGCAAACATCCCCAAGGACCAACCAAGGGTCCTTGAGAAAGGACCCATGTTGGTGGACAAAACTGCCAAAAGCAGTCCCACCTACGGATGGCAATCGACGGCCAGTAGCCTGGTCGACGCCCCGTAGGTGGATAGCGTTGGTCAAGAATTAGGTGTGGGAGCCTGATATTCCAATGTCCATTCTCTGACCCAAACCACGGACTAGCAGGACGGTCCGTTGGTTGGGAGACGTCCCGTCAATGGCCAGGCGTAGGTGAAGTCTGCAATTTCGCAGCTGCACTGTTAAATGCAAGGATGAATTGATAAATTCACCCAACGTTTATATAACTAAATGGGTGGTTACTTAGGGGTATTTTGGGTATTCTAAGAGGGTTTATAAGTCCTAAACACCTAGATGAATTCATTATTTCAAATCAAAACCCAAATTCTCTAAGAAATTCTCTAGAACACCATTGGAGCCAAAACTCAAGGAAGAGCTTGGATTGAAGTTTGGTTGGTGATTCTTCATCAATTTCGTGGTTTATATTCATTGAGGTATGGTTTTCATCCTTGAAACTCTTTTAATCAAGGAGCCAATCTTCGAAGGGATTTTCAAAGACTTTCTCAAAAGCTAGTTTTCTAAATTATGATCTAGCCATGGGTTTTTGCATAAATGTTTTGAATCATTGATTATTGATTGAATTGATGTTAATTTGATGATTTTAACTTATATTCTTTATGAATCCATGCAAAACATAAACTCTTCAAATTGGCTATACTATGGGTGATATGATCATGTCTCAATGCTTATGAATTCTAGTGTAGTTTTCTTTGGGCTATTGAATGATGTAAGAATTGTATTGAATTTAGGTATAGGTTGTCTTAGATTGATGAAACTATATTGAATTGATTTAGATTCATTGAGTATTGTGGTTTTTGTATTGAATTGATGATCATGGACAAGGGTAAGGGCATTTTGGTATTGTATAGGATGATTTAGCTATGGATTGAAGTGGTGAGAATGGATTGGTGGTACGCTTCCCTAATTCACTTTATATTATGTAAATTAGGTATTAAATTATGATGTGATTGGTATGGTCCACTTATGGTTGCGGTGTTATGTGCTATAATTGTGAATTATGTGGCCTCGTCGGCATTACCTTATGTATTATGATGATCATGGCCTTGTGGGCAAAAATACTAGGTATATTATGATGGTTTGTGTAGTTTATTTATGTGAAGTATGATCATATATATTTATATGTTAGTAATGTGAAAGTATGTGTTCTTCTATTGAAGTTGTTAGGTTATCATGTTAGACTATGACTATGTCCTTATGTGTGTAATCTTAGAGTTAATGCATGATTCTTCCTAATTGGTTATATGAGTCTTACGATAAATATATTGAAGGTTCTATAGTAGTGTAAAGGATGACCTAAAGTTGACTTGGTTGTTCTTGTGTGCTATTTGAAAGATATGCTATTTGTGATAAGGTAAAGTGTAGTGTGTCTTGTTTAGGTAGACTTATGTCCCTTGCTTTATACATGAATAAGTATGAAACCTTGACTTAGTAGGTTAGAACACACTTGATCTTGAATGTACATGTATGAATGGATCATGACCTTGAATGTAGTAAAGAGGGTCATTTATGTGGAACCATTGAGAAAGAAGGTTATGATATCCTTGAACATGGAAGTTGTAATGGTATCCTTCTTGTGTGAATGGTGGACTTAGGAATGGTTGTCTGGAACGACATGAAATCATTCTTAGGAAAATCATTGAGATATCCTCTTAACCATTGTAAGGCAACCCTAGGGGACCTCTTTGGTAAGGTGAAATGTGATTGGGTTATGAACTAGATATGAAACCTCTTCATGTGATCTTTATTGAAATACTCTATGAGAACAAAGTCTAGCACCGAGTGAGTATGGGTTGGCAAGTATCTCTAGTTAAGAATGAGTATAGAGTGCAAGAAAACCCTTCATATTCCTTAACCATGTGCCTACATGGGATGTGTCCAAGTTCTACCATTGGCAAGTAAAACACCCTCATCAGAGAAGGTTACAACTCCGGATTCCGTGCTTAGCTACCATGGTATATGTCGGTTATTTACTATTCTCATCATATGGGATACATACTAGTGTTATGGGACGCTATCTAGGCATTGCACAATTGGACTTTAAACATATTAGTAAGTGAGTAACTAGGTCTTCTCCAAAACCATTACTTGAATGTCCTTATGTGATGAATGTCTCTTAATGAACTAATGAAGTAATAACTTAATATTAGAAAGCATGTATATGAATGAGTACCTAGTCTAGAATAACCTTAAGGATTTTCAAGTTAAAGTGTGAAGGGGGCATTATGGATGGTCTCTTCATGTCTTATCTAGGGAAGTCTTAAGAATGACTCTAGATAGGAAAGTTGGTTGATAAATTAGACATGATCTAAACTTAGGAAGTCTTAAGAATTATTTAAGTAACATTGAAGAGGGTGTATGGGAGTTCTCTTCTCGAATTACTTAAGTAAGTCTTTTGATAACCTTGTTGAGGAAAATGTCATATTATACATGTTATGTGTTTTGGTGTATTGTAAGTGTATTCATCTAATTATAAGTAGTCCCAAGGATAATTTAGGTGTGCTTAGAGAGGGTGTATGGGCGGTTTATGTTTGTCTTACTTAAGTGAGTCTAAGGATTGCTTTGAGTGAGAACGTAATTGCATGCTAAATAGGTTCACTGTACGTTGAGTTAGTTCACTGTAACATTTGCTTAGTTCACTGTAATGTTCCTTTAAAATATTATAAAATGCTTATGTGATGTCTTATATGTTTCAAAGGTGTTTAATGTTATTCTTATGCTTATACTATGATGTGTTAATCAAAAAGAGCATATTTCCATTAAATGTTCGTTATCATGATTTTGTGCATTATGTCATACTTAGTGCATGTGTTTGTACTAATTCCATACTTTTATCTATCTGTAAAGTGATTCATAGGTGAAGGTGCATTTGCGAGCGAAGCTTGGATCATTGGATCTTTCAAGTAACTTTGAAGTATGTCTCAATTGACTCGAGGGCATCAATATCTTAGAGTTTCTTTTATTGAAGTATTGTAATAGACTTAGTAGTATTATATTTCGATTGTATGGGCCGTGTCCAAGTAAATTTTGAGACTAAGATTTGATGACACGTGACTTAGTATTTTCTTTGGTTTTATATGAAAGATTTTTTGAAAGACTATTCGACTGTTATGAAAAGTTTTAATTCCGCACTACTTTTCATACATGTATATGCGATGAATGATACGAAAGGGCTTGTACAAGACCTTCAAGAGGTCAAGTACGTCGTGTTGCCATCTAAGAATACCCTAACTTCTAGGGTATACATGCGGGTCGTGACAACATCAATTCATAAGCTAGGGTTAGGGGAATAGAGTTCATCATGAATTCTTCAAGAAATAGATCCAAATGGGAAAAATACATTACCCTAGGATATCCATGAATGAATTAGGATAGATAAAACAAGTCTAACAATCAATACATTCATCAATTCCCACCAATCCATAAGCAAGATCCAAGATTTGGAGAAATTGGGGAAGGGGACATGATCCACACGAAATTCCCTTAATTATCATCATTTACTCAACAATCTATACTTAATTAGTGATGGGTAAACACAATTAGTCATAATCAATCATCAATTTCAAGTTTAGAAGAAAACCCATTTGTAGAAGAAAACCCTATGAATTGGGTGATTTAGAAATCAACTTTGAAAGTTCCTCTTGGGGAAAGGAATCCCAAGAGTGAAGAACACATACCTTAATGAAGATTAAACCATGAAATTCAAGTGAAATCCTAGAGAAATTGGTCTTCTTCTTCAAGCTTTCTTCTTCCTCCAATGAAGGTTGAATAGAGATAGAATGTAGAGAGAGGTGTGAGCTTTTGGTTTTTATTTGGGTGAGTTAAATGTGTGGGAAACTTACATAAAATCAATATGTATACCCCCCATGAAATACCCAAAATACCCCTCACTTAAGTTGACCTTTTAATGAAGTCAAACTTGAATTCCAAATTTCAGATTTTCGTAGGAGAACAAGTTCGCGACGCGGAGCTGCTCCCGCAAGATTTTCTACATTAATTGTTGAGACTGTAGCGTCCGTGACCTGCCCGCGATGCAGACTTGATTTTTCACCAAAGTCCCACCAAGTCGGCGACGCGGACAAATTTTCTCTATGTGTATTTTGGCTGCCGCTTTGGCAGCTTGCTTGGCCATGTTTAGGGTCCTTTCGTGGACCCCTAGGGTGACCCTTGGGTGGTCGGACCTATACGTTTCCACCCTATATACATGATTTTACCTATTTAAAGTCATTTTAAAAGTTTTAGACCTCATACAACACCTCTAAACCTATCTGAAACCTAAGGACGTTTCACTAGTTAAATTAGACTACCTTTAGGATGTCTTGGACGTTTCTTGATGCCTTTACTCTAAAACTTCCTAAATAGTGTATAAACATTATTTTAGGCTTATAAAAGTGTTTTACGGTTTATTTCATCATGTGAGGCTCTAGCTTAGGTCATGGACTTTTGGAGTGTTAAATTATCCCCCTTAGGAACATTCGTCCCCGAATGACACTAAAATTTTTTGTAGGGAGAACATGACTCAATACGAGCATCCCAACTAACAACACGTATATTATGAGTCACCGCTCATACGAGTACTTCACAACTCAATTCAACACATATCAACGACAACATGACAAAACATGAGTTACAACTCAATCATTATAACATGGCATTTACACAAAGTAACTCAAAGAATCAACTACTTCATATAAGAGCTCAACATTACCAAATGAGGAATTTCCTTCTCAACAACAAATGAGCTCAACATAACATATAGAGTCACTTATGCCAAAATTTATTTCTAAACACATCAACATGATCAATATCATTTTATAAAGTCTACATCTTACCAAAATACAGCAAATGAGTGCAAATCAAGTAAAAGAGCATTTTTCATGAAGACTCGTTTTAGCACAAACCTTTATCATTAATATTCTTATCTTTGCAAAACAAGTCAAATTCAATTTATTCATTATTTTCATTATTAATAGAAACAAGTAACATTAATTAGCAAAGAGATGAGGGTAACGGGACTTCATGTCGGCCTCAGCCTCCCATGTTGCTACCTCAACTAGGTGGTTTCCCCATAAGACTTTTACGGAGGCCACCTCTTTGTTTCTTAATTTCTTCACTTGAAGATCAAGGATTTCCACCTGAACCTTTTCATAGGAGAGGTTCTCATCCACTCCTAGACCCTCAATGGGAAGAATGGACCCGGTATCACCGATGAACTTCTTAAGCATTGAGACATGGAACACTGGATGAACTGAAGCTAGTCCATTAGGTAATCTCAAATCATATGCAACCTTGCCAACCCTTTGTAAATTTTCATAGGTACCCACATAACGAGGACTCAACTTCCATTTCTTGCAAAATCTCACCACTCCTTTTATGGGTGAAATTTTTAGATACACATTATCCCCCTCTTCAAATTCTAAGTCCCTTCTCCAAAGTCTTATAAGTCAATTCGGACCAAAGAGTGAAGACTCGCCCACTTCAAACCATCCAGTTGGAGCTACCATACAAGGCCTCAAAAGGAGTCATAGGCATAGTTGAATAGTAAGTATTGTTATAACAGAACTCAACCAAAGGCAAGTGTTTATCCCAATTTACCTTGAAATCAATTATACAATCTCTAAGCATATCCTCAAGGGTTTGAATAGTACGCTCCGCTCATCCGTTTGGGGTTGAAAAGCGGTGCTTAACTTCACCTTTGTACCCAACCCTTTTTGGAATGACCTCCAAAACATAGATGTGAATTGTTCACCCCTATCTGATATGATTAATAACGGAATACCATGGCGACACACAATCTAATCTATGAAGATCCTTGCATAATCCACCGCCGAGTAAGTGGACTTGACGGGAATAAAATGATCGGATTTGGTCAACCTATCAACAACCACCCATATGGAGTCATGTTGCTTTTGTGTCCGAGGCAAACCTACCACGAAGTCCATATTAATGTCTTCCCACTTCCAGGTGAGAACTTGTATTTATTGAAGTAAACCACTTGAATTTTTGTCACACCCGGATTCTGGAATCCGAATATAACCGGCGTTGTTAACCTCTTAGAGGTCGCAGACAAGCCTCTTCTTAGCTTGCATCACAATCATACAGTTAAATTTGCGGAAAATTTAAAACTTTTTAATACTTATTGAAGTATACATAGACTTCATATAGTACTGCATAAGAGTGATATTCTAATAGCTCAAACTAAACAACCATCTATTAAAGATTAAACAATTGAAATAAACGATCGTAATAGTAATAATAATAGTTTGCCAATCAGCCTTATTACAAACGCTTGAACAAATATTTGAATTAAAATGATAGGGACTATCTCCACTAGCTATGTATAATGTAATAAGCTAGAATAATAAGTGTAGCATCCTCAAACTCAAGAGGACCTACAAAAGTTTGGAGATCGTTGATCCAAACTGCTTCGTCGAATCTTCAATCTTCATGAGAATCTGTGCCTATAAAAATAGTAATAATATATGGGGTTATTACACACTTGTACTAAGTATGGGTGTATGCACATAAACACATAAGGACTATGCATGATCAAAGAAAGCTCTTCCTAAAGCAACATGTCGTTTATAGAAATTTAAGTCACTTACTTTCTTAATTCGTTAATCGTGAATTATGATATGTATATGACACGTTCTCATGCAATTAAGGCACAGAACTCATTTTATATATGAACATAAGACTTGGAATCATGAACATAATTTTAGAACAACTTAAACGAAAGCTTATTATTTTGAACCTCTTAGGCCGAGAGACCCTATTTCCAGACTTAGTTTATTTTTCAGTCTTTTCTTCTTTCTGTTGTGTAGTTCAATGATCTCCTTGATCCTATGTCTTACTTACAAGTTCAATCATTCATTGTAGTCCCATACCTACAATGAATCGAGTAAGTAATTCAAAAGACTAAGGAAATGATTTGGCTACATTACTTACAAGTTAGATTTCTTTATTCTTGTTAAATGGGGATGAATATATTTATAAGCCAATCTTTATTGGCTATGCCCATTAATTGGTTGTTAACCTATAATAATCTTTGAGGCATGTATTCATACTCCAATATTTGCATAAACGACTAAGTTGTTAAGACTTTATTCTTACCAACCACTAATGATTGACATTCTTAAGCTCTTGCTTACTTATCTCACTTTGAACTTAAGTTTCTACTTCTCTGATATGTTGTTTACTTTGAACATGCTACTTTCATTCTTTCTTACTTTTATTAAAAAATTCTTTAGCATTAACGGAAGAAGATCATGCGATCTAACATGAAATCTAGTGTCTCCCCCACACAGAAAAGAGGTGGTTCATCGGTTAAGGTGAACCAAGTTCTGTGTCTACCCCACACCAAAAAGGGGTGGTTCACCGGTTAAGGTGAACCAAATTTGTGTCTACCCCACACCGAAAAGAGGGGTTCACCGCTAAAGTGAAACCAAGTCAGTGTATTCCCCACACCGAAAAGAGGGGTTCACGGCTATAGTGAACCAAATACTTTCCTGAGCTTTAACCGACATAGATCATGTGAGCTAAACATGAAATCCAGTGTCTCCCCCACACCAAAAATAAGTAGAATCACCGGCCAAAGTGAAACCGAACTGCTAGCATTCTTAAGTGGCAACATCCACTAGCTAGTACCCCTATGCTGGCAAACATAATTCGAAGACTAGGAGACATACGGAGACCCTCGTCCACCTGGGTGGTGATCTCGTCTCATGAGGCTTACATGTGCTTGCACAAGCTCATTGCTAGTCTATCGGTGCTAAGCTCAAATCTATTTTACTTTATTATCTTTTAAGTTGACTCAAACATTATGGAAGCTATCTTCTAGTTATGAGGTTTACTTAACTCTATGGATGACTAGTCATCCCTTTCTTTACTTGATGAATATGAATTTAAGTCTTACATTATCATCATGGTGCGAGTGAGACTTGTCTCACGGACTCTAGCACCCTCTTATGTGAGTATCTTTGACATAATTGATTAAATGTGACTTATACTTGTCTCGCTTCTTTTAACAATCTATATTAGGTCAATTTCATAACTTAAGCTTTTAGTTATTTCGTTACTCACCTTAACTTGTTCAACGTTAATTGATAGTCTTGTATGATTCTTTATGAAAGTTATAACTACTTATACAATGCTATTACGTTCACAAGTTTGTGTGGATAGGGTATGTTGGGACTTGTCCCATTGATTGGCATACCCTATGTTATGAGTTCATTGATGTAGATATTGGTATGACTTCACATATTTTGGGAGATCATATTTTGGACATAATTTTACTAGCCAATTTGTTGGCATAAATCATAATTTCACTAGATACTTGTCATAATATTATCACTAGCCAATTCAATACTTCATGAATAAATTATAGTAATCTAACATGTTAAACAAGCCAACTTTTTACCTTTTATTAGTCTATGAAACAATTCTATGAATAACTTATAACAGTTTCATCTTCTCGAACACAAGTAGGCATTACAACATTCATCATCTCATGTAAATAACACCCTAAGTATGCGTATCTAACATGTAGGTTTCATTCGACATATAAATCACTAAAATATACACATTATGATCAGTTAGCACCACATACAAACACATGCATTGAGATTTACATCATACAAACAACAAGAATCAGAAATCGGGAGAACTAGGGAGATGAACATGTGATTCGTTGGGAACAACCCTAAATTCGATATTCATGAAGTCAAAACGTTTGAAAAGCCTATTGGAGAAAGAATTCCAGGAGTTAAAAACCCATACCTTACTGTATAATTAAATCTACGAAGATCACCTTGCACTTTGCATGAAAAACTTGAAAAGTGCTTGCTATCGTCTAGGGTTCTCTTACGTTCTTCACTTGTTTTTAGTTGTAGCATTTTATGATGAATAACGTGAGACTAATTCTTTAAGAACTGAATGTTAACTGATTCAACTTAGACTATATAACTTAACTAAAATTACTTATTAGCTAATTACCAAAAGGCCCCTCTAAGTTGACTAGGAATAGAAGAACAATTGACTTAACCGAAATCTTGAAATTGCTTAGTGGTTTCGGTTTTAACCAATTAATTAATTAATTAAGTTGCTAATTTAATTAATTAAGTAACCTAGGTTAATTACTAAAGTACCCCTAAGTGTTTAGGACCATAACCAATGATCTAATTACCAAAACGCCCCTCCTAAATTGACAAGAAATAGAAGAACGCTTGACTTAACCGAAATTTGGAAATTGCTTAAGGTTTTCGATTTTGAATATTTACATTAATTAATTAAGTTGATAAATTAATTAATATGTAACCTAGGGTAATTACTAAAGTACCTCTAAGTTGTTAAGACCATAACCAACCCTTTGGACCATCCTAGGTTATGTATTAGGATGTCTCTTAGTTAGTTACTTGTCTTAATGTCACCCGGTTAGGTCTTAGGTTGACGAGTCCCTTAGTTAGTTATTTTTTGTTTGTCCTAGGTTAGTTAGATAGTTAGATCAGTTAGTTAGGGTCTTGGACCGGTTAGGGAGCTTGGCACCACGTGGATTGACCCGGACGTGCGCCTGTCCCCAACCGCCCTAACCGAATCGGTTAGAGTGGTCCCTTGGCCGTCTGCACGTGTGTTTGCACATGTGCTGCGTGCACTTTCCCAACTTACTATTCTGGAAGGTTCATTTGGAAAGTTTACTTATTGTCCCAAGGATCCTCACTATGTTCTTGGGCACTTCTTAATCTACATGATCCTTTTTAATGGTTATGTGTTATGGTACCTAGGCTTGACACTTCGATGCCTAGTACCTAATGTGTTAAGTTGAGAATCAATATGTGTATTTTTAGCTTAGGGTCTTCATTGCAGGTACATTTTGTTAAACAAGCTTGGATTAGATTTTAAATGCTTGTTAGTACATAAAATTTTGCTAACACCCTTAAGCCAATATTCTCTAATATGCCCAGTATTTCTCAATATTGGGCATTGGGATGCCTATGTACCCTAATACACATTCTTAAAAAACCTACTAGTCTCTTTACTAGACATGTAATTTTCTGGAATGTTACATTATCCCTCCCTTAGGAAAATTCATCCCCAAATGACACTACACATTATTTAAATCAAAGAGGGTATTTTCGAAAACATACTAACATACTTGAAACTTTATCTTTGTGAATATCTGATTCACAATTTTCTCTGGCTGATGCACATCACACTAAGCTTATCTGAAGCTTCTTATCTCAGATTGAGGAACTTCCTTCTCAATGTTACTTTAACTTAATGCACATCACACTCATGCAACACATAATTCACGCAAAACGCTATACAAAAACAGCAACATGAATGCAAGCATGAACTCATATTAACTCATATAGTGCAAGTATAAAACACACAGTCATAGACTTAAGACACCAAAACCGCCTAATGCACTAAAATTTAGAGTCTCATAAAAAGAAATCGGACTTAGGAAGAGTTTATCTAGCCATCAAGAACTTAACAAGTGAGGGTAACGAAATCTCATATCGGCCCCGGCCTCCCTCAACGAGGTGGTTCCCCCATAACACCTTTACGGTGGCAACCTTCTTATTCCTCAACCGTTTTACTTGGCGATATAAAATTTCAACGGGAATCTCTTCGTAAGAAATGTTCTCATCGACTCCTAACCCCTTATATAACCTCTTGTTGTCTTTAATATTGGAAACTATTTGGCTTTGTTGTATTTAAACCACGCCCTTCGCATTTTAACTCTAACTCATTTGGAAACTGAAAACTTACTACCTTGTTTCGACAGTCTATGGTAGCATAGCATTCATAGAGCCAATCCATACCCAAAATTATATCAAAATCAAGCATGGTTAATTCTATTAGGTCCGCATAAGTAACTATATCAAGAACATTTATTGGGCAATCTCTATTTACCCTTTCGGCTCTAATGCTGTCTCCTATAGGAGTACTAACTAAAAATGGCTCATGCAAGACCTCAGGAAGCAAGTCAAATTTACTAGATACTAAAGGACTAAGAAAAGACAAGGTAGATCTTGGGTCTAATAATGCATAAACAGGAAAAGAAAAGACAAGCAAGTTACGAGTAACCACATCCACGGACTTCCCTTGCTCCTCTCTTCCTTTCAACGCATAGAACCGATTTCTTTGGGCAGTTCGGCTGCAGCAGTGGGATTAGGCCGAGGCTAAGTATCTTCCTTGGCTTGATTCCTTGCGTTTGGGTAGTCCCTAACCACATGCCCACTCTTACCGCGCCTATAGCATCCATTAAAACCTACCGTGCACTCACCTTAATGCACACGACCACACTTACCACACATCTTTCGGTCATGCTGGCCATTTCTATCATTGCCTTCCTTGGCTTTAGTTTTCTTAGAAGGAGTAGGATTACCTGAGTGCTTGTGCCCCTTCTTGAACTTGGGCCTATCCGTAACTCCAAACAAACTATTACGATTGCTCGAACCGGACTGATCCGAGGTCCTAGATTTCTTTCTCTCTCGGTCTCTCTTTCTCCGACGAATCTTCTCAACCTGTTGTGCATGAACCATCAACCTACCAAGGTCCATGTTATCATGCAACATCACTGCCCGACATTCTTCCTCCAAATCCTCTCATACACCAGTAACAAACCAACTCATCTCATCCCTGCTATTGGACACTAGATATGAAGCATATTTGGAAAGCTTAACAAATTTCATGGAGTATTCCTTCACTGACATACCTCCCTGTCGTAGTTTAATGATTTACTCAACCTTAGCCTCACTCTGCTCTCTGGGAAAGAAACTCTCCAGGAATGCAGTCTTGAAAACGTCCCAAGTGATGGGACTTCTCCTGGTGTTCGACCATCTCCCCACATATTGTGCCACACCTGAGCCACATCCTTGAGTTTGTAAGCAGCCAACTCAGCCTTTTCCTCTTCACTAACACCCATAGCATAGAGAATCTTATGAACCTCATCCACAAATTCTTGGGGATCCTCATATGTCTTTGACCTATAGTAGATTGGAGGATTCATTCTGGTAAAATCCCTCAACCTACTAGCCATGGTGCCAGTATGAGGGTTCTCCCTGGGAGCACCCTCTCTAGTTGCTTGGGCCGTTATTGTAACATTCCGGAAAATTTCATGTCTAGTAAAGTGCCCAATAGGTCTTTAAGAATGCGTATTGGGGGTACATAAGCAGGCCGATGCCCAATATTGAAAAATATTGAGCATAGTATAGAAAATTGGCTAAGAGGTGTTAGCCAATTTCTATAATAATAACCAAGTAATCGAATAATATTCCAGGCTTGTTTAAGAAATTGTACCTGCAATGAAGACCCTAAGCTGAAATAAATAAATAGTAATATTGATTTTTGAATCATCACATTAGGTACTAGGCATCCAAGTGTCAAGCCTTGAACCATAGCACATAACCATTTAAACTGATCATGTAGATTAAGCAGTGCCCAAGAACATAGTGAGGATCCTTGGGACAATAAGTAAATATTCCAAATGAACCTTCCAAAAAGTTAATTTTAAAAGTACACACAACACATGTGCAAGCACATGTGTGCAAGCCGGCCGAGGGGGACCGTCCTAACCGAATCGGTTAGGGCGGTTGGGGGACAGACGCACAAGCGGGTCCAACCACGTGGGACCAGGCCCCCTAAACTGTCCTAGACCCTAACTAATTAACATAACTAACTAACTAACCTAGAACCAACCAAGAACGATCAGCGAAGGGACCCGACAACCTAGGACCTTGTCGGGTGACACCTAACTAACCTAACTAACTTAGGGACAACCTAATATCTAACCTAGGATGGTCCAAAGGGTTGATTATGGTCCTAACAACGTAGGGGTACTTTAGTAATTACCCTAGGTTACTTTATAAATTAATTTAGCAACTTAATTAATTAATTTAAATAGTCAAAACCAAAATCACTAAGAAATTTCCAGATTTCGGTTAAGACAAGTAAGAGACAACCTAGTACCTAACCTAGGATTGTCCAAAGGGTTGGTCATGGTCCTAACAACTTAGGGAAACTTTATAAATTACCCTGGTTACCTAATTAATTATTTTAACAACTTAATAAATTAATTTAAAAGGCTAAAACCAAAAGTACAAAGGAAATTTCGAGATTTCGGTTAAGACAAATAAGAGACAACCTAGTACCTAACCTAGGATTGTCCAAAAGGTTGGTCATGGTCCTAACAACTTAGTGGAACTTTAGTAATTACCCTAGATTACCTAATTAATTAATTTATAAACTCAATTAATTAATTTAAAAGGCTAAAACCAAAGCTACAAAGGAAATTTCCAGATTTCTGTTAAGACAAGAAAGAGACAACCTAGTACCTAACCTAGGATGGTCCAAATGGTTTACTTAAGCCCTAACAACATAGGGGTACTTTAGTAATTACCCTAGGTTACCTAATCAATTAATTTAGAAACTTAATTAATTAATTTAAAAGTCTAAAACCGAAAATACAAAGGGAATTCCAGATTCGGTTAAGACAAGAAAAAGACAACCTAGTACCTAACCTAGGATGGTCCAAAGTGTTTTTATGGTCCTAACAACTTAGGGGTACTTTGGTAATTACCCTAGGTTATATAATTAATTAATTATCAACTTAATTAATTAAAATAATAGGACAAAACCGAAATCCCAAGGAAAGAAACCAAAATCGGTTAAGTCAAGGATTCTCTAATTCTTGTCAATCTAGGAGGGGCATTTTTGTAATTAGCTAATTGGGCTACCCTAATTAGGTTATATAGTCCAAGTAGAATTAGTTAACATACAGTTTATAAAGGCATAGACACGTTATTCTCTTAAAAAAAAACGCTACAGTAAAAGTCAAGAGAAAAACGTGAGAACAAGAGAAGTCGAAAGCTAAACCGTAGGACGCTAGCAAGGACGTTTCAAAGGTTTTTCGTGCAAAATTCATATAGATCTTCGTAGATTTAATTCTACAGCAAGATATGGGTTTTATCTCATTGAATTCTTTCTCCAAGAGCCTTTTCAAACGTTTTTACTTCAAGAATGTCAAAACTAGGGTTGTTCCTATCGAATCGCATGTTCATCTCCCTAGTTCTTCCGATTTCCGATTCTTGTAGTATAGTAGTATTATTCTCGATACATTGTTGGTTATATGTGGTGTTAACTGATCTTATATGTGTGTTTAAGATATTTATATGTCAAGTGAAATATACAAGTTAGATCCGCATACTTAGGGTGTTATTTACATGATCGTTGATTGTTAACATGCCTACTTGTGTTTCGAGAATATGAGTTGTTATGAATCGCTCATTGAATTGCCTTATATGTTAATCAAAATTAAAAGTTGACTTGTTTGGTGTGCTAGATTACTATAATGTTTTCATGAAATTGAATTGGCTAGTGATAATATTATGACAAGTAATTGGTGAAATTCTGAATGATGCCAACAAATTGGCTAACAAATCAATATCTAAATATAGTACTCCAAAAAGTCATTCTAATATCAATTCAATATCTCATAACATAGGGTATGCCAATCAATGGGACAAGTCCAACATACCCTATCCACACAACTTGTGAATGCCATAAAATCTTACAAAGAATCAATAACAATCATAAAGAATGATATAAGGTTAGTAAGTGACTTAAACAAGTTAAGGTGAGTAAAGAGATAGCTAAGAGTTAAGTTATGAAATTGACCTAATATAGAGTGTTAGAAAGAAGTGAGACGAGTCTCAAGAACACTTAATCGTTATGTCAATAATACTCACATAAGAGGGTGCTAGAGTCCGTGAGACCAGTCTCACTCGCACCATGATGATAAAGTGAAGTTTCAAGATCATAATCATCAAGTAAGATAGGGATGACCAGTCATCCATAGAGTAACTAAATCTCATAACTAGAAGCAAGCTTCCATAGCGTATGAGTAAACTCTAGAAGATAAGAAGATAAAATCTGATCTTAGCACCTATAGACTAGTAATGATCTTGTGCCAGCACATGTAAGTATCATTAGACGAGATCGCCAGGGTCTCAGTACGTCTCCTAGTGTTCGAACTATGTTTCGCCAGTATAGGGACTACCGGGGGGGAGCCTCCCCCCTAAGAATTCTAGGTAGTTTTGGTTTCACTTTGCCCAGTGATTCCACCTCTTTTCGGTTTGGGGTACACATTGGATTTCATGTTTAGCTCACATGATCTATGTCAGTTATAGCTCAGGACAAGAATCTGGTTCACTACTCCCGTGAACCCCCCTTTACAATGTGGGGAAGACATCAAACGATTCACCTTAGCCGGTGAATCCCCCTTTTTGGTGTGAGGAAGACACAGAGCTTGGTTCACTTTAATCGGTGAACCACCCCTTTTCGGTGTGGGGGAGACACTGGATTAATGTAGCTCGCATGATCTACTTCCGTTAATGCTAAGAGAATTCTTTAAGAGAGTAAGAAAGAATAAAGAAGCATGTTCAAAGTGGACAATCGAGCAAAGAAGTAGAATTATAAGTTCATAGTGAACTAAGTAAAGTAAGAGCTTAAAGAACATTAATCACTAGTGTCTGATAGAAACAACAAGTTAGTGGTTTATGCCAATAGTGGATTATGATCACATGTCCCAAAGATTATTATATTAGGTTAAAAACCAATTAATGGGCATAGCCAATAAATATTGTCTTATAAATATATTTATCCACATTCAAAAGAACTATATATCATTAAATAATCAAACAAGGGTCATAGCCAATAAAGATTGGCTTATTAATATAATCATACCGAACAAGAATAACAATGAAAAATCTAACTCATAGGTAAGGTAGCCAATCTTTTCGTTAGTCTTGTGAATTGCTTACTCGATTCATTGTAGGTATGGGACTACAATGAATCATTGCACTTGTAAGCGAAATATAAGATCAAATGAGATCATTGAACTACACAACAAGAAGATAGAAAAGACTGAAAAATAAACTAAGTGTGAATAAGGGAACTCTCGGCCTAAGTATCAAAAATATAAACGTGTGTTTAAGTTGTTCTAAAATTATGTTCATGATTCAAAGGTCTTATGTTCATATAGAAAACGAGTTGTATGCCTTAATTGCATGAGAAAGTGTAATATTTACATCATTAATCAAGAGTAACGTTTTTAAGCAAGATGTGACGTTGAACCGTAACTTGACATGTTATTTAGGAAAGAGCTTTCCTTGTTCATGCATCGTCCCTTATGTGTTATGTGCATACACCCATACTTAGTACAAGTGTGTACTAACCCCATATATATTTACTATTTTTATAGGCGCAGGTTCTCAAGAAGGTTGAAGTTCGATGAAGTGGTTTGGAATAGCAATCTCCAGACTTTGGTAGGTCCTCTTGAGTTCGAGGTTGCAACACTTTATTATTATAACATTAGTACATTAGATTTAGCTAGCAACTAATGTCCCTAGCAGTTCCTTTCAAGTATTTATTCAAAGCGGTGTAATAAGGCCAATTGGCAAACTATTATTATTATTATTACGATCATTAATTTTAGTTGTTTAATCGATTGATAGATGGTTGTTGAGTTTGAGGTATTAGAATATCACTCTTATGCAATACTATATGAAGTCTATGTATACTTTGATAAGTATTAAAAAGTTTTAAATTTTCCACAAATTTAACTCTATGAATGTGATGAAAGCTAAGAAGAGGCTTGTCTGCGACCTCTGAGAGGTTAAGGACGCCGGTGGCGGTTTGGACTCCAAAATCCGGGTCGTGACAAACTTGGTATCAGAGCATGAGGTTAAATTACCTAGGATCTAAAGCTCAACACAACCACGTTGCGTAGTTTCTAACTTATGTTTGTGAAGTGCACCACAATCATGATTTAGAGACTGTGTGATGTTAAGAATTTGCCCTTATTGTAATCTTTATCGTGCTATCTAGAGCTTTGACACTTTGTGTCATTCTAAGTATCTAACTTCCTTCTTGTGTGAGCGCGTAGAAGAATACACACAAGAATTAGGATGGTCAAGTGGTCTAAGGCACCAGACTCAAGATATGGCCTTCTCAAGAAGGGCAATGATAGAAATGTCCAGCCTGACCGAAAGACGTGTGGTAAGTGTGGCCGTTCGCATGGAGGTGAGTACATGGTAGATTCTAAATGCCTACTATGGGTGTTAATGAAGAGGAGAAGGCTGAGTTGGCTTCATACTAGTTCAAAATGTGGCTCAGGTATGGATTTGCTTCATAAATGCTAGGCTACCATAGACTATCGAAATAGGGTAGTAAATTTCTAGTTTCCAAATGAGTTAGAGTTAAAATGGGAAGGGCGTGGTTCAAATCCAACAAAGCCAAATAGTTTCCAATCTTAAGCTAAGAAGAGGTTATCTAAGGGGTTAGGAGTCGATGAGAATCTTTCTTACGAAGAGATTCCCATTGAAATTTTAGAACGTCAAGTGAAATGGTTGAGGAAAAATGGTGTTGCCACCGTAAAGGTGTTAAGGAAGAACCACCTTGTTTAGGGTGCAACATGAAAGGCCGAGGCCAATAGGAGATTTCGTTACCCTCACATATTCAGTTCTTAAAATTGGAAAAACATTTCCTAAATCTGATTCCGTTAAAACAATTCTTTATTTTAGTGCATTAGGCGGTTTTTGGTTTTCTAAGTCCATAACTGTGTGTTTTATACTTGCACTATATGAGTTAATATGAGTTCACTCTTGCTTTCATGTTGCTGCTTTTGCATATATTTTACGTGATTATGTGTTGCATGAGTGTGATGTGCATTAAGTTAAAGTAGGGTTGAGAAGTAAGTTCCTCGATCTTAAGTAAGAAGCTTCAGATAAGCTTAGAGTATGTGCATCATTCTAAGTAAGTTGTGAATTAGACATTCACGAAGATAAAGTCCTAGTATACTAATGTGATTTCCGAAAAATACCCTCTTTGGTTTAAAATGATAAGTAGTGTCATTCGGGGACGAATGTTACTAAGGGGGGGATAATATAACATTCCAGAAAATTTCATGTCTAGTAAAGTGCCCAATAGGTCTGTATGAATGCGTATTGTGGGTACATAGGCATCCCGATGCCCAATATTGAAAAATATTGGGCATAGTATAGAAAATTGGCTAAGGGGTGTTATCTTATTTCTATAATAATATCCAAGTAATCGAAACATATTTGAAGCTTGTTTAAGAAATTGTACATGCAATGAAGACCCTAAGATAAAATAAGAATAACTAGTAATATTGATCTCTAATGCATCACATTAGGTACTAGGCATCCAAGTGTCAAGCCTAGTACCATAGCACATAACCATTTAAAATGATCATGTTGATTAAGCAGTGCCCAAGGACATATTAAAATTACTACAAAAAGGCTCTAGACACACACCAATCTTAAAGAAAAAGCATTAAAAGTACCGTGAAACCACGGTACATCTTTAGCCCTATCTTCCCTCCTTGGGAAGGTGCCACCCCTCATCTACAAGTTCACTCGATGCTAAGCTAGAGTCCCTTTTGAAATGTCTTTCATTATCAATCATTACTTAATTTTATGTCATAGGGTCTACCCCTTATATATTCCTGATCATAGCTCAGTAGGAATTGCATGAGTATTGTCTTTTCAATATAATTCACACATGTAAGGTTAGCACATTTAGTTTAACATATCTTAAATAGGCACATAGGCAACTCACCACCAACCTTATATCATTACATCTTAGCCAACAACTAACAAATCATAAATCAAGAAATTTCAATTAAAACATCATACCAACCCTAATAAATCTTACCATAAGGTATACTTCAATATAACATCATCACTAAACACAAGTAATCACAATTGAAGCAAAGGGTTAGGATCATGGATACTTACCAAATCTCCTTCAAAAGTCATCATCATGGTCTTACCATCAACCAACAAATTACATCCAATAATAGGTGTAGTAACATCATTCAATAGTACTTAACACAAGAACTAGATCAATTGGATCATCACTATCCCAATTCACTTCAATTAATAACTTAAGGTTAGGGGAGAAGGATCATCATATATTATTCAATAATTAGTTCCAATTTCAACAGTACATTACCCTAGTCAATCCATAAATGCATTAGAATAGATAAAATGAATCTAACAATCAATACATTCTTCAATTCCCATCAATTAATAACCAAGATCCAAGATTTTGGGGAATTAGGGAGAAGGACATGATCTACATGAAATTGCATCAATTAACCAACAATCTATAATTAATTAGTCATAGACAATCACAATTTATCATCAATTTGAAGTTTAGAAGAAAACCCAATAGAACTGGAAAATCCCATGGATTTGGGTAATTTAGAAATTAACTTTGAAATGACCTCTTGGGGAAAGGAATCCCAAGAGTGAATAACCCATACCTTTATGAATATTAATCCACGAAATTGAAGTGAAATCCTAGAGAAATTGGCCTTCTTCTTCAAGCTTTGTTCTTCCTTCAATGGAGGATTTGGGGAGAGAGAAAGTAGAGAGAGATGAGAGCTTTTGGGGTTTGTTTTGGGAATTTGGTTTAGGTGAGTGAAAATATGACTTAAAATTGACCCTTAGGCTATATATAATCACCCCCTAAATTGCCCAAAACAACCCCTCACTAATTTGGTCTTTTTGTGAAGTCAAAATGCTTAAAATACGATTTTAACTAATCTGGGAAGTGTCTCCGTGTCTTGAGGCTAATTTCAGATTTTATTTTTGAAATCCGGTTTGAGGCAGTGAGCCTCGCCGATTGCATGCATCGCGAGGCAAAATTTTCCCGGCTGCACGTCGCGCTGTGACTGCCAAACTAGGCTGCCGCAAAACTGTTTTGGCTGCATGCCAACCCATATTGGGGGTCTCCTCAAGACCCTTCGGGTGGTCCTTGGGGAGTTGTTATTGAACGTTTAGACCTTTATACTACATTTACCTATCAAAAGTTTTTATACAAGTTTTAGACTTCATTTGACCCTCCAAAGCCTTTACCAAACATACGGACGTCAACTGTTCAATTTAGCTAGTTTCCGGACTTCATGGACGTTCCATGACGTCTTGGCTCTAAAACTTTTTGGATGACTTTTAAACATTAATTTAGGTCTTAAAACAGTATTAACAACATTAGATCAACTTGTAAGGCTCTAGATTAGGTTCTTGACTTTTTGAGTTTACAGTGTGTACAAGGTGTTGAGTGCCATGGGTGTGACTTCTAGGGTGAAGGCGGAGTTAGATATGTACTAATTGATGGAGGTTGCTAAAGTATGGTACACTCAATGGAACGATAATAGGCCGGTTGAGTCAGTCCCTATAGAGTGGGAGGAGTTTAAGGAGGCTTTTTAGGAAAGCACTTTCCCCGTGAGAGGAGGGAGGTGAAGGTTGGAGTTTATTAACCTCAAGCAAGGCAATATGAGTGTTGAGGAGTACTCTTTGAAGTTCACTATGTTGTCAAGGTATGCTACATCCTTGGTTCCAACACTTCCAAGAGTAGAGATTCAGTTAAATACTCATAACCATATCCAAATAAAACATTACAACAATACACAATGAAGGAATAAACATCAATTTCTCAAAATCAAGAGACTCACAACACAACAAGAACTAGAAGCAAATCTAGAACTCATCATGCCATAAGACTCACATTCCTCATTTCAAATAGCATGAAATCTTACATTCATTATCATGCTCGTATAAATCAGTTCTATACACATTAATACAATTTTTCAACAAAAGAACAAATTATGTAATTTTGCAAAAATCTTAACAGTAATGCTGCCAGATGCTACAATGAAACATGCTTCAAAATTTAAAAATGCAACTTTTAGATAATTTGATGATTGAAACATACTAAATTGCAATACAAAACCATATAAACTCAATTTACAACATAATCATATCTTCATAAAATGCACAATGCAAGGAATCAATGAAATTCGTATTCCACAGACTCCTAAACCAAAGCCATGCAACATCACGATGACATCTAGCTGCCTCTACTAACCATACTCCCCACTTAGAAAGAATCATAAAACAAAAGAGAAATACTAGAACTTTCCATCATCATCATTTCTCTCATCCGAACAACCTTTCTTCCCTAGACCGGAGTGCATAGAAGTGATTCTTTCTTTGGAGCATCACACCCGGAACACTTGGAGTGAACTTGATTCCCTTCCCTCCTATAGAAGCAATAGTAGCAATCCTCAGCTTAATGTCCATCCTTACAACAACCAAAGCATTCCCGGTACCAATTAGACATTCACAATAGTGCCTCTTTTTCACAAGTGACACAATAGCTTACGATTTTGAGAACCACTACCCTTCTCAAGTTTGACCTTAGGAGCACTAGTCCATCTTGCATTGGAGATCTCTTCTTGAACTTAGATTGGTTTTGTTCACTAGACCCACTCCTCTTCAAGTTTCTAGCAATCCTACCGAGTTTAGACTCTTCGATGGATTGAGCATACACCATGAGTCTAGATGAAGTCATATCAACGTGGAGCATGTCCATACGACATTCTTCTTTCACAAGGTCGGCAACACTGGTCACAAACTACTCATTTCATCCTTGATTTAGAAACGGCAA
>JAJJBR010002382.1:144647-184962 GCA_022817965.1 Solanum lycopersicoides
GATTATGCCTAATTGTTTTTGCGCATGACTATTTTGAGTAATTGATGTTAATTAAGGGAATTTCGTGTGGATCATGTCCCCTTCCCAAATTTCCCCAAATTATGGATCTTGCTTATGGATTGGTGGGAATTGATGAATGTATTATTGTAGACTTTTTTTATCTATCCTATTTTATTCATGGACAAACTAAGTAATGAATTGTGGGATTTGGATCTATTCTTGAAGAATTCATGTTTAACCCTATCCCCTAACCCTAGGTTAGAATTGACGTTTAAATAGTTAGTGTTGATGCAATGACTTAGTTCATGTGTTAATTACTATTGTATAATGTTAGTACACCTACTATGTGATGAAATTGGTTGGTTGATTGTAAGACCATGGATGATGACTTTGAAAGGAGATTTGGTAAGTCTTTATGATCTCACAACCCTTACTTCAATTATGATGGCTTGTACTTGGTAATGAAGTTCAATTGAAGTAGATCTTGTAATTAAATGTATTTTCTCATGCAATTCTTATTTGAGCAAATGATTATGACTATATAAGGAGCTATTATCCGATGACCTAAACTAAGTTATGATTGTTAATGAAAGGACATTTCAAAAGGGACTCTAGCTTAGCACTGAGTGAACTAGTAGTGAGTAGTGTCCCTTCCTAAGTAGGGAAGTGTAGGTTCACTATTGTACTCATGAGATTGGAGACTATAATGCATGTGCATAAAGCGGGTCCCAAATACATTCCTAGATTATTGAACTATGTTGTTCCCATAGGAATACTAGCTAGTGGATCCACCTAAGATGCTATGTTCTATGTTATTGGTACTACTCTTGGCATGTAGTCCACCTTCTTTCGGTGTAGGGTTCCATGTTACCGGAATCCACATTAGCTAATGTGTCTATGTCGGTTAAGGCAAGATGTTCCCGAAAGTAAGATGAATGACTAAAGTGGAACGATGAACATTGAGACTAGGATTACTTGAGGGGTCTACTTAGGATAGGTAGGGTATGGGACTCTACCTAGAAATTGCACCAGTTAACTCTAAAAGGAGTCCTAGGATTATGGTCTTATGTATTATGATATCATGTATTATGAAATGTTGGCTTTATATGATGATACTTCTTATATAAAGTTGACTATACTAATGAATATGCTATTCATCTAAATTGCTATATGTGGTGATGACTACCTATGAGAATATGTGGGGCATAATCAATCATCAATTTAAAGTTTAGAAGAAACTCTTTGTAGAAGAAAACCCTAAGAATTGGGTGATTTAGAAATCATCTTTGAAAGGACCTCTTGGGGAAAGGAATCCCAATAATGAAGAACCTATACCTTAATGAATATTAATCCATGAAATTCAAGTGAAATCCTAGAGAAATTAGTTTTCTTCTTCAAGCTTTCATCATCCTTCAATGGAGGTTAAATAAAGAGAGAATGTCGAGAGAGGTGAGAGCTTTTGGGTTTTTGATTTGGGTGAGTTATATGTGTGGGAAACTGATCTAAAATAAATATATAGACCCCTCATGAAATACCCAAATGACCCTCACTTAAGTTGACCCTTTAATGACGTCAAACTTGAATTCCAAATTTCAGATTTTCGTCGGAAAACAAGTTCAAGATTTTCTAAATTAATTTTTGAGATTGTAGAGTCCGTGACGCAGACTTTATTTTGACCAAAGGCCCACCAAGTCCGCGATGCGGACAGATTTCCTCTATGTGTATTTTGGCTGTTGCTTTGGCAGCTTGCTTGTCCATGTTTAGGGTCCTTTCGTGGACCCCTAGGGCGACCCTTGGTTGGTCGGACCTGGACGTTTCCACCCTATATACATGGTTTCACCTATTTAAAGTCATCTTACAAGTTTTAGACCTCATTCAAAACCTCTAAACCTACTCAAAACATAAGGACGTTTCACTAGTTAAATTAGACTAGCTTCCGGACGTCTTGGATGTTTCTTGACGTCTTGACTCTAAAACTTCCGAAATGGTTTATAAATATTATTTTAGTCTTAGAAAGAGTGTTTTAAGGTTTATTTCATCATGTGAGGATTCTTCTTAGGTCATGGAATTTCGGAGTGTTACAATAAATCCATATCAACATTTCATAATCAATAGCTCATAACAACATAGCATACGAAACCCATACCAACAATCTCATCCCAAGCCTACAAGTTCAATGCTTGTGTGAAGCCCCATAAGCCCACACAATAAAGTACACAAGATATGGGATCATCATAGGTAGTCATCCACACATATATCAATTTAGACCAATATCATATAAGAGTATCATAATATAAAGTACACATTACATATTTCATGATATCATAATGCATAAGACCATCTCCTAGGACTCCTTTTAGAGATAACTTGTGTAGGTTCTAGGTAGAGTCTCATGCCCTTACCTATCCTAAGTAGACCCCTCAAGACATCCAAATCAATGTCCCTTCATTACATTTAGACATTTTTAATTTTACTTTCGGGAACAATTGCCTTAACCGACATAAACCACATAAGCTAAATGTGGAATCCTGTGTCATGAAACCCAACACCGAAAGAAGGTTGTCTACTTGCCACGATAGAACCAAACATGTGCATAGCCTCTAGATGGATCCACTAGCTAGTATTCCTACGGCGGCAACATAGTTCAAGAACTAGAAAAAATATTATAGACCCTCTTTATGACATAAGAATTTTAATATCTATCTCATGAGAACAGAGTTAACCTACCTTCCCATATGGGAAGGGACACATCTCACTACTAGTTTACTCATTGCTAAGCTAGAGTTCCTTTTTTGTTTATGCCTTTATGTCTACCATAGTATAGGTCATAAGGACTAACCCCTTGTATAGTAATGTCATTAACTCATTAGGTATAGAATTATAACTACCTTTCATCTACATCATCAATAGTGAGTTCATTTCATCATAATCAAATCATAATAACGCACACAAGTGGTTCACAATCAAACTTGCATGATCATATCCCTATAAAGACCTCAGAACCATCCTATTCATGTCAAGGAATTATAATAATCATATCATCTTAGTCTCAATATAATACAGATAATACTTCTATTTCACATCATCATCAAGTATAATCCATTATCATTTAAGCAAAGAATTAAGATCACAAAGTCTTACCACATAGCCTTCACAACCCTCTTCAAGATTTTAAAATCAATCAATCATAATTAACCAATAATCATAATTACCATCATAATAATATATTGAATTAAACAATAAAATAATCAATTCCATCAACCATAATCATCTACATGTCTAATTCATAACTAGGGTTAGGGAGAAAGGGTTTAATTCAAGAGCTTTCAAGGAAAATAGGTTAAAGACTAAGAACTACAATAATTAGTAATTAATCAATCATAATATATCAATAATAATCAATATAACATCATAATAAATCAACTTTAAACACAATATACGAAATAGGAATGAAACCCATCTTTGGAAGAACATAGAAATTATATTTTGAAAAAGCCTCTTGGGGAGAAGGTCCCAAGAGTGAATAGTTTCCATACCTTGTGATTTCCTTGTGAATTGATGAAGAAAAATTTAATCATGTAGGCCTAGCGAAGCTTGACCTTGGTCTTCAATGGAGGGTCTTTGGGAGAGAGAAAGTTTAGAGAAGTTGGAGAGAATTTGGTTTGGGAATTATGTGGTGTTGGATTAGTTTAATGAAGTTTAGGTGTTATATAGTCCCTCAACCAACATAATTAACAACCCGTTATCCCTTATTTTACCAAATGACTAATTAAGTCACTTAACTTAAAAACTAGATAGTGAAACATACCCTAAACGATGAGACCTCGACCTACGTTCCGTAGGTCCATCAACGACCCCATACTAGCAAGGCGTTGGATCAGAGACTGGTCTTTTGGACCAATTTGGAGAATTTTCTAAGTGTTTACCTACAAATACATCGACGGCTCGTCGATAAAAAAATGGCTCATTGTGCACACTGTCAAGTTTGACAATTTGGGTCAAATGAAAGGGTCCTCTCCAAGGATCCTAACAGTGGTCCTTGGTTAGTCGTACACGGACGTTTTGACCCTAAACACACTCTAATACTAGTATAACACCTTTTTTCCCAATTTTCATTAAATTTTGACTCTAAAAACCTCATGAAACATGCCAAGGAACACTAACCTCTATGTCACTAGTCTCCGGACGTCATGGACGTTTCTTGACGTTTTTACTCTAAAACTTCCTAACTAGTTTCAATACATTAATTTAGACTTAGAAATAATTTTTCAAGTCTTAGATCAACATGTGAGGCTCTAGACTAAATAATGGACTTTCGGAGTATTACAGTTGTGTCACATCCGGGGAGCACCCCCTAGATGTAACCGACGCTGGCGTCCTCTTTGAGGACTAAGACTAGCCTCTTAGCATTCGTCATAACATTCATAGGCTAAAATACGGAAAAATTAAAACTTTTACTACATCTAGGTGGAGGTTTACATTTACCTCTACATACACATAATATGTATATTCATATCGAGTATATATAGATCTACTTTTATTGCATATTTATACATAAGATAGAACATAGTCGTAAAGTTTGTCTCATCTCATAACCATCTAGAAATGACAATAGCAATTTGGGCATAGCCCTAAAAAAATGTAAAGAAGCCACATATAGGCTTATACAAATCATACTCAAATGAAAATAGAATGAACATATGAGTCTTAGAACTAAACAACTCCATAGCTATATATTTTGATCTCCCTCGGAAAGTGAGGACCTACCCGCTTGGATGGAAGAGAATATCCAAGTCTTTTTCAAGTCGTCTCGAATGAGCCTTCAACGACCGGAACCTAAAACATTTGGGAAAAAGGGAGAAAATGGGGTTAGTACTCCATTTGTACTACGTATGATACCATATGCACATATAACACCAAATCATGCTAAAAAGGACATTTTGTTAAAACATGCCATTTTTCCTTTTGAAAGTCTTATGCAAAATCAAGCAAAACATACCAATCATCAAGGCATATTCAACAAGTCAAAACAAGCTATATGCATATCAACATACTTGAACCCAAAATCTCATATAACTCTATCATCAAGTAATAACATCACAAGCATGAACAAGAGTTTATCATATCATAGCAAAGCAAGAAAACTAATCATGAATCCTCATAAAGTCAACAAGTGCAATGACCAATAAAAAACCCATAACCTTACTCAATCAAGTAACCCAACAAGAACCATAACTAATGACCCACTTCACATAACTTAACTTCCAAATAATCATAACCTCATACTTTAGCAGAAAGGATGAATTACATGTTCATAAACATCATCATCAGCATATAATATAATTTACATTTATCATCATATACATACATAATATTAACCTCCTAAAGCTCCTATCAAGGAAAACTAGTGCAACACATAAGTAGAGTTGCATACCCCTACCTAAGCTAAGTCAAACCCCTCAAGTCACTCTAGTTAGTTTATACTTCATTTCTTCATTTTAGTTTAGGGAACACTTGTCTTAACAGACATAAACCACATGAGCTAACTGTGGAATCTGGTGTTGTAAAACCGAAGGAAGGTGGTCTATCGGCCAAAGTAAAACCAAACATAAACGTAGTTTTCTAGGTGGATCCACTAGCTAGTCTTCCTATTGGGGAAACATAGTTCAAGAACTAAGAGATAGGTATTTCCCTCTACATACCACTTTGCAATTGGTGCCTAATATCATGGGAATCCATTGAATGAGTATCCCTCAAAGGGGAGTCAACATCACATATAGAACTATAGGGTAACTCTTCCTCTATTGGACCCATAGTCAAGTTCACTCGGTGCTAAGCTAAGTCCCTTTTTGAAATGTCTTTAATATCTTTATTTATCAATCATAGCTTAGTTTAGGTCATAGGTCTAACCCTTGTATAATCATCATCATCATAGCTCAATAGGAATTGCATGAGTATAATACTTTCATCACAATTCATATAAGTAAGGTTAACACATTTCCATATTCTTTCATAATAACGCACATTGGTAATCACCATCATCCTTATAACTTTACATCTTAATCAACCTCACAACCATAAGCAAGACATTTCAATTCAACATCATACCACCCTATCAATCCTAAACAAGGCATACTCCAACACAACATCATGACTTAATCACAATTAAGCATAGTTTGAAGAAAAGTATAGGGATCATAAGACTTACCAAGTCTCCTTCATAGTTAATCATCAAGGTCTTACCATCAACCCTTAACTCAACCCAATTAGGGGAGTAACATAATCACACAATGATAACCAAGAGAATAACAAGGCCAATTGCATCACTATAACACAATTCAATACTAGATCATAGCTTAAGACAAGATGCTTAGGTCAAGTTCAGAATATACTTCATAACCTAAATCAACATTTTCAAGAACTAGCATGATAGACCTAGAATTCATCTCAATAAATTCATAATAACGCCTTAGAATAGTAATCTAATCAATAACTAAGTCAATTGGATGAACATTATGCAATACATGTCAAGACCACAACCTAGGGTTAGGGGTTGAGGATCATGTTCTTTAATTTAGACCAAACCATTAACAATTATCATAATCAAGTTAAAATAAATGTTAAAATATTAGTTATATCCTAATAAATCATCAACAACTCAATTCATAACTTCAATTTCGAGATTAGATGAAACCCACTTGAAAACTCAAGTTTTTGAAATACTTTGAAGGAACAGGAAAGAAGTCTCAAAGGTGAATAGATCCCATAACTCAACGTTTTGAAGATTTGATGGTGAAATCATCCCTTTCCAGACTCCAAAACCCTTCCCTATCTTAGTCTTCAATGGAGTCTTCCAATAGAGAGAGAAAGAAGAGAGAAGGAAGAGGATTTGTTTTATGAGTTCTAATTTAACTAATTGGGGTGGGGTCTTTATTTGGGGGGTAATCACTTATTTAGACTCCCTTAAACCCCCAACTAATGACCTAACCCCTTAATTAATCTAATTGGACTTAACTTAAAACGTGCAGAAAATGGACCCTCACAGACGAGACCCCGATCGACGGTCCGTCTGTGAGTCGACGACTGGTCGCCCCTTCGTCCTGCACACTTGTCGTTTTGGTCAGAGACTTGTGCAGGCGAGGGCTCCAAAAATTTGGTTAAGTGTTGGAATATGGTTGGCATCGACGCCCCATTGATCCACACATGAACCATTGATGTCCTCTCGTGGTTGCTCACTGCCCAGGTAGTGTTGCCTCATACGTGCTAGGGTCCTCCTCAAGGGCCCTTGGTTGGTCCTTGGGGAGTCGTACCTTGACGTTTCGACCACAAATCTACCTTAATACATGTTATACACCTTTTTACTAAATTTCATGAATTTACGACTCTTAAAAGCTAGTCAAATAGGCTAAGTCACGCTAGTACCTCTTTGAACCAATTTCCGGACATCATAGACGTTCTTGGACGTTTTTGTTTCTAAACTTCCTAAATGACATATATTCATTAAAATAGACTTAAAATAGTGTCTAGACCTCATGAAACCTATGTTAATCTTTAAGATGCATCTTGAATTTTCGAAGTGTTACAAGTTGATTAATGGAATGAGGTTCCGGTGGTTCCCCCGGACATGTCTAATGAGGATGTTAGAGGAGCTCTTGTCACCTTAGCCCAAGCCATGACGGCTCAAGCAAATAGAGAGATTGGTCTTAGGATGAATGCTCTTGAGAGTACCATGAACTCTAGATAGAAGGACTTTCGGAGGATGAATCCTCCTACCTTTCTTGGTTCCAAGGTGGGAAAGCATCCCCGAGGATTCTTTGATGAGGTATATAAGATTGTTCATGCTATGGGAGTGACTCCTAGAAAGAAAGTGGAATTGGCTTCATACAAATTGAAAGGGGTTACTCAAGTGTGGTTTACTCAAAGGAAAGACAATAGACCGGTTGAATCGGGCCCTCTAGAGTGGGAAGAGTTTAAGAAAGTGAGGATCCCTCATCCGATAGGGGTTAATATCGGGATTCCATGTCTAGCTCTCATGGTCTTTGTCGGTCAAGATAACTCCCATAAATGAATTGATCGAACTAATTTATCATGTGTATTAGTGATGTTTTGAATGACTATTGTGAAGTGCTCAACTCCATGGTAATCCATTAGGAAATGCTAGTGGGAGTGGTAGTAGGGGATGCTAATCTCACATTGCACTTAGTGTGACCTATTCCTCCTAAGGGAGAAGAGTACTTTCATGAAATTCATGTGAATTAGAGTTATAGTGTGATGTTATGAATGATTATGGCGTAGGGCTTCATTTAATGTAATCCATTAGGAGCACTAAGTGGGAGTGGGAGTATGGGATGCTACTCTCATATTGCACTTAGTGTGGCCTATATTTCCTATGAGTGTGTTGCACATGTTAACCAATGGATTGAATTTTTTTTTCTAACGAGGTATGTCTAAGATAAGTGGTCTTAAGGATCGCTTTGGTGTGCTTTGTAAGGGATGTATGGATGGTAACTTCTTGGATCACCTTAGGGAACCTTAGGATAACTTGGGTTAGGAAGCTTCAAACGAAACGGATTCATATGACTTGGACCGTGCCACTCACTGTAAGGTCTACACTATAAGTGTTCAAACAGTTCACTGTAATGTCAAATTGAGTTACTGTAATGTTGGTTAATTGTTGTGACGTGGTCAAATTCTTGGGAACCCATTAGGAGCGCTAGTGGGAGTGGGAGTATGAGATCCTACTCTCACATTGCACTTTGTGTGACCTAAGAGTCCTATTGGAGGAGAGTACTTATGTGAAATTGTATACATGAGTCGGTTCACTGTGAAGTTGAGTGTCTTTACTGTTAAGTGTGCCTTTAAGTCAAAATTATAGAAATTCTTCTTTAAGTGTTTAATGATGCTTCTTATGTTGTTTTGTTCCTAAGTTCATGAATGTTTTATTAAGCTGGCATGAAAGCTTGTTTTACTAAAAATGTCCCTTTTTACATGTTTTTGCATATGCCATACTTAGTACATTGTTGTAATAACCCCATACTTTTATATACCTTATGAGTATAGGTTGGAAGCCTTTTGGAGGATCGGAGTTGAAGCTTGGGAATTCTATCTCTCAAGAATTTGGTATGTCCTAATATATTCGAGGACATAGTTTATGTTTCTTAGTTTCATTATTAAGACTTAATTTGTATGTCCTTTTATTGTGAAGAGTTGTGTCCTTAAGATTCTAAGTTGTGTCTTTAAGTTGTCTTGTGACGATAAGATTTCCTAGTATTTATGAAAAGACTTGTTTTATTATTATTATCTTAAAAAGTTTTAATTCTGCACTACTTTTCATGCTTTATGTTATGAATGAGAGTTCAAGGGCTTGTACGATACCCAAAAAGGTCAAGTACGCCCGTCCACGAATCGAGAGTTAGCCCTAACTTCTAGGGGGTACTTTTGGGTCGTGACAGACTTGGTATCAGAGCATAAGGATTTGGGAAATAGTTTAAGGTCTAAAAGTCTCACAAGCCACATCTAGTAGTATCTTGGTCATTAGTGTGAGTCGCGACACATCCATGGACAAGAGGCTAGCTACTTCTCTATTCTAATATTGTGCCTTAGAGTTGAGTTTATAAGGTGTCTTTTCTCAACCTCTTCTCTTTATGTTTTTAGGACATCAATACGACGAGATCGACTGCTAAAAGGGAGGAGGGTGGTGTAGCTAATGAGAGGATCTCTCTCCCTGACCAAGTTCCCATTGTTGGCCTAGAGGAGGAAGAGAATGTGGAGGTTCCCCTTCAAGAACCTCAAGTGCCTCCGGAACCTCAAGGGCCTCAAGTGCCACCTATGCCCCAAGCTCCTTTTGTTGAAGGTGATATGACTAATGCGGAGTTGAGGGCTGCCCTAATGAATTTGACCCAACTCATGACGGCTCAAGCTCAAGTCGTCAACAATCATTTGGTTGCCCAAGCTAATCAAGGAGATAGGCCCCAACCAAATGCTTGTACACCCGCTTCTAGGATTCGTTATTTCATGAGGATGAACCCTCCAACTTTTCATGGAACTAAGGTGGATGAACATCCACAAGGCTTCATAGATGAGGTTTTCAAAGTGGTAGATGTTATGGGTGTGACCCCTAGGGAGAAAGAGGAATTGGCCGCTTACCACTTAAGGATGTTGCTCAAGTGTTGTATGAGAAATGGATAGGTGAGAGACCCTTAGAAAGAGGTTTGCTTGATTGGGAGGAATTCAAAGAGGCTTTCCTAGATAGGTTCTTTCCCCTAGAGTGGAGTGAGAAGAAAATGGTTGAGTTCATGAATCTTCGTCAAGGGGGAATGAGTGTGCAAGAATACTCTCTCAAATTTACCCAACTCTCTAAGTATGCCCCAACTATGGTAGCCAACCCTAGGGCTAGGATGAACAAATTTGTGATGGGAGTGTCTAGCTTGGTGGAAAAAGAGTGTCGTACGGCAATGCTTCTTAATGACATGGATATCTCTAGGCTCATGGTTTATGCACAACAAATTGAGGAGTCTAAAGTTAGGGAGATAAGGCAAGAGAGTAAGAGGCCTAGGTCGGATGATTCTAGTCACCAAAATCCTAGGAAGAGGTTTTATCACCAAGATTCTTCAATGGGAAACAAGGATAGGGCTCCAAACCAACATTCTCAAGGTGGTGGTCATACTTTTGAAAGGGCTAGTTGTCCTACTAGTGGAAAGCAACAGTCGGGTAAGTGTCTTGCAGGAAAGGGTGGGTGTTTTAGTTGTGATAGCAATGGCCACAAGATGTGGGACTGCTCTAATCTCAATGCAAGGGGAAATGATGTCAATCAAGCTTCCCAAGATCCTAATGCTCCCAAGAAGAACCCTTCCTATGAGATGGGGGCTAGGAAGGATAATTAATCCGGTTTTGATGATTTTGGTAAGTCTCAACACTTTTGATTG
The DNA here is from genome assembly GCA_022817965.1 of Solanum lycopersicoides. Taxonomy (NCBI): domain Eukaryota; kingdom Viridiplantae; phylum Streptophyta; class Magnoliopsida; order Solanales; family Solanaceae; genus Solanum; species Solanum lycopersicoides. The sequence goes on from JAJJBR010002382.1 coordinate 155,573, forward strand.
TTTTTTTTTATGTTATGAAATTATTTTATTTGGTTTTATAGTTCATATGATCATGACATCTTGATGAATTGCTCAAAGAATGAATTTTTAAAAAGTTGAGTATGTTGGGCAGTGTACAGTGATGCTCACTATAAGATTTCTCATTTTTGAGAAAAATTTGTTTGCCTTTAATTTAAGTTTCAATGTGTGTAACAGTATTGTATATGAGCATGTTTAATGTTGGAGAAGGTAGTACCCCCATAAAAGAAGGCTAAGAATGAGTTTTTACTTCTTGAAGTTTTGATAAAAGTGTTTGTGTTGCTAAGAGTTTGAAGGGTGAAATAATGCTTGTTGTTAGTTGATGCTCTGTTGTTGAGGGTTTTAATCATGATTTAAGTGTGTTATGTTATGCTAAGTGATTCCTTGTTTTTCTAAAAGTTTAAGTGTCATTCGAGGATGAATGTTATTCCAAGTGGGGGAGAATGTCACGCCCTAAAATGAACGAAGGTGAACTAGAGCTTCATAAGTGTTGCTTGAGTTAATTTTTTGTTAAACTAAGTTAGTTTAGTATTTCTAAGGTGTGTGTGAAGTTTGGTTGAGTTTGGAGGTCAATCAACCAAAAACGTCCATGACGTTTGGAAGGTGTGCCCTAGAATGTACTAGTGTGTCTTGTTGTGTTTGGATGAGTTTTACGTGTTCGTTTTACTTGAAAATTGCATGGGATGTTCCTAAGACCTATATGACTTAGTTTAGGGGTTTAACGTCTGGGCACGACCCCACCTAGGACCCACAAGGGGCCCTAGATGAAGGGCCCAAGACTTAGGAAAAACTGCCAAAAAGTAGTGACCAAACGACGACCCTAAGGACGGTCCGTTGGTCCATCAACGGTCTGTCCACCTAGTGCGTCGATTGTACCTGCAAGTTAAGATGGACAGGCTCCATTTGGAGCTAAGTCCCAAACTACGAGACCCTACCAATGGTCTGTTGATGCACAGACGGTCCGTTGGTTAAGGTCTCGTCTATGAGGCCTGTAAATCTGTGAAGTTGCTGCCAAACTTGGGGTGTTTTATGTAAATACACCCCAAGTCTTTTAAGACCCTAGGATGATATTTTTAGTGTTTTTAGGTTATATTAAGTTAGTTTTAAACCCTAGACCTAGACAAGACCCCTCACTTCTAAAATTCAAACTCTCTCTCTAAAGACAAACTCTCTCAAGACTCCATTGAAAGCTAGAGATCAAGGAAGGAGAGAGGGCTGGTTGGACGTGATTCCTTCATCAAAAACTCTTGGATTTTGCTTGCTTAGTGAGGTATGGTATCCATTCTTGAATACCCTTTCATTCAAGAAGTCATTTCCAATGAATTTCAAAAAGGGGTTTTCAACCCTAACTTCTTTTATCTTTAACCCAATATGGGTCTTGCATGAAAATATTTCTAATGATAAATTATTGATTTTATTAATGTTAGTTGATGATTCTAATGCTAAAACCCTAATGAAATTATGTTAAAGTTTCCTTTCAAGTTGTGGTTTATGAAATAGTTCAAATGAGCATGTTTATGTATGAAATGAACTTTGGTTTTATTATGTTGTAATGTTGATTTAGCTACTGCCCTATGGGCCCTATTATGATTAAATTATGATAAAAATGTTTGTAGGTTGTTATGGATTAGTAAATTGAAGAGTTGCTTATATCGTATTATGCTTATGATGAATTGATCTTGAGTGGTATGGTCCACCTTCTTGGTGGCGGTGCTTATGTGATTAATTGGTGTTTTTTAGTATATATTGAGAATGGTATCTTGAAGGTATAAATAGTAGAATGAATAGAAATTGTGAATGGGTCTTGTTTTGTGATTGTGAAACTTAAATTGTATGTTTGACCTAGATTTTGGTATAATTGGAGAATGTGAGTAAGTGAAGTATGTAAAGTGTGTAACTTGATAAATGAAAGTCTAAAGCACGTTTAGAAGTTGTGTATATGAAATGATGTCTATATGCAAGGTGTGCTCACATGTACACACACACTTTAAGTGAATGAATGAAGTCAAGTTTAGTAAGAAGGGGAGTCTCTGGGTGGACACTCTTCGTGAGTTGAGATGAAGTGTCTAGTAGCAACCTCACTATTCCTAACGAGCTTTCCAAGAATAGGTAGGAGGATGAATGCACTTCGTGAGTTGATATGTGGTATTCGCTATTTATCCTTAACCTATAGTCTGTAATGTGAGAATCCGTGGGGAGTTATGCCTAGCACCGAGAGGATAGGAAGAAGAGGGGGAATACACTTCGTGAGTTGAGATGTTGTATTCCATTGTACCTCTTGAGATGAGTACTCCCCGTTAGTAGAGAATGAGTTACTTAGTAGCAATCTCCCTATCCCTTAACTATGTGCCCGCATAGGTGTAGCTATTGGGAAAGCCATGTAAAAGCTAAGATGCATGACCTTACTCTAGGCAAGTGAGGATCCCTCATCTGATAGGGGTTAATATCGGGATTCCATGTCTAGCTCTCATGGTCTTTGTCGGTTAAGCTAACTCCCACAAATGAATTGATCAAACTAAGTTATCATATGTATTAGTGATGTTTTGAATGACTATCGTGAAGTTCTCAACTCCTTGGGAATACATTAGGAGCGCTAGTGGGAGTGGTAGTATGGGATGCTACTCTCACATTGCACTTAGTGTGACCTATACCTCCTAAGGTAGAAGAGTACTTTCATGAAATTCGTGTGAATGAGGGTTATAGTGTGATGTTATGAATGATTATGGTGTAGGGCTTGATTTAATGGAATCCATTAGGAGCACTAAGTGGGAGTGGTAGTATGGGATGCTACTCTCACATTGCACTTAGTATGGCCTATATTTACTATGAGTGTGTTGCACATGTTAACCAAGGGAGTGGATTTGTTTTCCTAACGAGGTAAGTCTATGATTAGTGGTCTTAAGGATCGCTTTGGTGTGCTTTGTAAGGGATGTATGGATGGTCCCTTCTTGGATCACCTTAGGGAACCTTAGGATAACTTGGGTTAGGAAGCTTCAAAGGAAACGGATTCATATGACTTGGACCGTGCCACTCACTGTAAGATCTACACTATAAGTGTTCAAACAGTTCACTGTAATGTCCAATTGAGTTACTGTAATGTTGGTTAATTGTTGTGACGTGCTCAAATTCTTGGGAACCTATTAGGAGCGCTAGTGGGAGTGGGAGTATGAGATCCTACTCTCACATTGCACTTAGTGTGACCTAAGAGTCCTATTGGAGGAGAGTACTTATGTGAAATTGTATACTTGAGTCGGTTCACTGTGAAGTTGAGTGTCTTTACTGTTAAGTGTGCCTTTAAGTCAAAATTATAGAAATTCTTCTTTAAGTGTTTAATGATGCTTCTTATGTTGTTTTGTTCCTAAGTTCATGAATGTTTTATTAAATTGGCATGAAAGCTTGTTTTACTAAAAATGTCCATTTTTACATGTTTTGCATATGCCATACTTAGTACATTGTTGTACTAACCCCATACATTTATATACCTTATGAGTATAGGTTGGAAGCCTTTTCGAGGATCGGAGTTGAAGCTTGGGAATTCTATCTCTCAAGAATTTGGTATGTCCTCATATATTCGAGGACATAGTTTATGTTTCTTAGTTTCATTATTAAGACTTAATTTGTATTTCCTTTTATTGTAAAGAGCCGTGTCCCTAAGATTCTATGTTGTGTCTTTAAGTTGGATGGTGACGATAAGATTTCCTAGTATTTATGAAATGACTTCTTTTATTATTATTATCGTGAAAGTTTTAATTCCGCACTACTTTTCATGCTTTATGTTATGAACGAAAGTTGAAGGGCTTGTACGAGACCCCAAAGTGTCAAGTACGCCCGGGCATGATTCGAGAGTTAGCCCTAACTTCTAGGGGATACTTTCGGGTCGTGACATTGAAACCCCAAATTAGAATTCATTCTTCAAAACTAAACCCTTCCCTCCCAAATAGATTCTATCAAAACTCTATGGAGGCCAAGCTCAAGATCAAGCTAGGAGATGGGTTATCAACTTATTTCTTGTTTTATATTATGGGTATTCAATCAGTAAGGTATGGTAACTCTTGATTATTGAATAACCTTTCATTCAAGGCATTCTATCCAAGATTTTCAAAAGTGATTCAAACACAAAAATTCCCAATTTTCGATCAAAGCAAGGGTTCATTGTTAAACGATTCTCTAAGTCATTTTAATGATGAATTGGAATTTTTATGATGATTTCCTATGGAATTTATCAAAGAACCCATAATCCTCATATTTCTCGAAATTGGCCTATGATGTGGGTCTATGTGAATATGATTTTATGTTAATGAATTGTACTTGTATTGGATTGTATTATTAGATCTGATTTATATCTATATCCTTTAGTTTTGTATTGTTGAGGATTGATCTATGTTGATCACGGCTTGGAGTATATCTAACCTCTAGTCTATAGTATAAGAATTGATGTTGTGTGGTATGGTCCACTTATGGCGGCGGTGTTTATTACTTGTCTATCTATGCATGGTGTGATCATGGCCTTGAAGGAAACAGATGTGAAGTTAATAGTTGATTATTATGCATATGCTTATGAAGTTGTGTTATGGAGTTTATGTTAGAAACCCGCAATGCTAGCATGATATTTAAAGTATGTTAATGATGAGGAGTATAATGTGAATGGTCATGTTACGGATAAGGTGTAGTCTACATGATTGATTATGTTAGGTTATATTATGGAATGACCCCTACCTATATGATCCATAGGTGAATGTGTGATCTTATACATGTTAGGAGTTGTCTATTCAAATGTTGAATGTGCTCTTGTCTTCTATTATGAAATGTGGGTGTGTGTGATCTATGATCCCTAAATTCTCTATATATGAGTTGTTTACGACTTGAAAATATTTTAAATTTGTCGTGATCGTTTGAAGGGAAGTTCCTTTAATACCAATGTTGTTGTTATTATGTCATTATGAGTATTAATATGTACACACACCCATGCATAACTATGAGTATGATATGTTTATGGTTTCAATTGAAAGGATAATTCTCATATGCACCGTTACATCTTATTATGCATGAAAAGTGTATGACATGTGTAGTATGAACATGTGTTGTCTAAAGGTGTTTATGTGAAAGGATTTTTCACCTATATACACACACATGAATGTATGAATGAAGAAGGTTAATGATAATCTAGTGAATGAGAGTCTCTTGAAAGGTTTCCTTAATTGTACTCTAAACTAGACTATGTTATGAATGTTATGATTATGTGAAAGAACATTCTCATATGATGTTGGTTTTGATGAAAGGACATTCTAATCATATAATATATGAGCTATGTACATGTATATGAGGGGTTGAACTCTTAAGATCTATACTATGAATTGATGTTTAAAAAAGACTTAAAGAGTCAACAAAAAGGAAATTTAGCTTAGAACCGAGAGGATATGCATGAGAGAGGTCCTTCATGAGGAAGCTTCACCCGATATTCTCATGAAATGAAAACTACAATTCTATCTAGTATTAAGAGGGTTTCTAGTAACAATCAACATATGCCTTAACAATGAAGCCCACATAGGATGTAGCTATTGGATACACCTAGATGCTATCACGAATGATGATGTCTTACCTTGGCAAGTAGGATGCCCTCCTTTCGATGTGAGGGGTTGACACCGGATTCCATGTAGATCGCATGGTATAATATCCGTTATGACAAAAGTTTCTCGAATGTTTAAAAGAAAAAATGGATGTAAGAAGATGAACACTAACTAAGACTAGATGTTACTTAGTGTAGGTAAGGGTATGGGACTTTACCTATACATTGCACAAGTAGATCTTGAGGGGAGTTATAAGGGGGGTCTTGTCACAACCGGGGTCTAGACCCTAGCCGAAACCGGCGTCGTTGACCTTTCAGAGGTCGCAGACAAGCCTACAGACGTCATCATTACAACGTATAGGTTAATTTTAGCGGAAAATTTAAAACTTTTGTTTTCTTTGAAGTATACATAGACTTCATAGTAAGAATTGCATTATATCATATCAGTTCACCACAACCATGTAATAATGAGATATTCAAATGAAAGAAATAGTTCATAACTGCATTAATATAATGTTGCCAAAATGGAACCAATACAACGTCTGGAAATAAGTAAGAAAGAAACGCTAGTGGAACATCCTCCACTAGCTCATGCCTATGTCTAAGATAGAATATAAGAGATAGGAATCCTCGAAAGCATGTGGGACTACCAAGTCCGGATGAATGCTCCACGTCCGGATAGCTTCAACGTAATCTCGTAAGCTCTAGCGTCCACCTGCACCTGCACCTAAAAGCAAAGGGTTGTATGGGATTAGTACACACTTGTACTAAGTATGGGTGTATGGAAGTACACACCAAGGACATGCATGATTAAGAAAAGCTCTATCCTAACGATATGAGTTATGGAAAGACAAGTCAGTTGGACTTGCCAAATCGGATTAGGAAAGTCATGCTATGAGAGTAACATGCATCATCATTCTTTACATATTGCATACAGCACATAACACACTTCATTTAGCACATACATATATCATGCATCATTCGTTCGTATGCCGTGAGACCTTGGAATCACGGACTTAACATTAGGACTTCCCAAATGATGGCTCAACATATGGAACCTAAACTAGGGAGCCTTCTTTAGCAAACACAGAGTCTTCTTCATTCATTCATACATACTTCATTTTTCATTCATTTATATACCTAGGATGTTGTTTAGGATTCTCTTCGGGTTCACTGTGCAATGACTAAGAATGACCTAGTGTCATTACTTGAGTCTAGTTCGCCTCTTTATTATCCTATCCAAACACCTTTGGTATCATTCATTTCATTGTGTGCATTACTTGAGGCTGGCCTCATTCTTTCTTTGGGAAATTTAACTTTAACCGACATAGATCATGTGAGCTCCATGAAATCCAGTGTCTACCCCACACCGAAAATAGGTGGAATCACCGGCCAAATTGAAACCAAAACATGCTAGCGTATATAGGGAATTGAACCCTGCTAGAACCCTATGTTGGCTGCATAGGTTCAAACACTAGGAGATATAAGGAGACCCATACCCACCTAAACGGACAGTCTCATCTCATGAGATTTACACGAACCTCTGCCTTTCCGAAAGAAAGAATCGCGACTCATACCTAGCCTATCGGTGCTCCGTATAAAGTTCAATTGCATTCATCTCACACATCATAGAAGTTGGCTTCTAGCATGAGGGCATCATTGCGCATTAGATGATTTTTCATCTCATCATTAGTATTAAGTGTGTATTAATCTTAATACTTTCATTAGAGTGTTTCTTAGAGACTGGTCTCTTTATTAGTTTTACACTCTCATAGGTGAGTACGTTTTTTGGTAACACTTATTAGGCTCGTTTGAGATTTATCTCATCTTTCGTATTAGCCTCTTGTCATGTTGTCACCACATTCATTAACTTTAGCATATTAGCTCTTCATAATTACTCACCCCATTACGTGAATGTCATTTCATCATATGCCAATGCACTTGGCCTTTTAGTGTATTTCACACTCTTACTTAACCCTCTTGGGATCACATCATTTCATCATATACATCTTAGGTTCACTTATTTTTAAACGTACGCTGGACTTATGAACCCATACGTACAAGACATGAGGCTTCATTCATAATTTGTCTATGTGACTCATACTTACCCAAGATTATGTGGTACAAGACTTGTGCATCTTGTAAGTATGCCAAGGTCTCGAGTTCGAACCCTATGGGCGGCATTCCTTAAATATTTATTCACGTAAGACTTATGTATCAATACGAAATTGGGCAAGGGAACCCGATTTCGAATTCCTTGAGCATCACTTAGTCTTATATTAAATTTTAATTTAAAATTTCAGCTTGGGGACCCGAGATCGAATCCCAACGCCTACATTTCTTTTTCTTTCTTTTCTCTCCTTGACTTTTCTGTTTTTGACCAAGAGGATGTAGGATCGATCCTACACAACCTCATTTTACTTTTCTTTAATTATTCTCCATATTTCCTCACCTATCAGAGAAATTGTGGGTTCGATTCCCACACACCTCATTTTATTTTTCTTTAGTCTTCTCCTGCATTTCTCACCTATTCGAGGGGTTGTGGGTTCGATCCCCACACTCCCCATTTTATTTATTTTCCCTTTTTCCTTTGTTTCCTCACCCAGCCTTACCCCATTTCGAATCCCCCTCACCTCACCTTTAATTATTGAACTTTTCAGCAGCCTGCATATAGTGAGGTCTCGGGTTCAATCCCTGATGACCTCACATATTTGAAAAACGATTTTTTGAACTCTAATTCTTCAAGTTTAATAGCCGAAACCAAATTTCCAGCATTCCGGAAATTTGATCACGTTTTCCAGTCCACTTTCTCAACATTTTATATGGTAGATTTTAGGACAAATTCGTGAAACACTTCGTACATTATTAGGTGAAATTTCGTGGTTACATTTAGCCAAGAGTTTTCACTCAATTCAACAACATCACACCTCATATGAACATCACGATTTTTACAAGCATTTGCACATAACATACAAGGATTCAACATGCCTTTTTCACACTTCAAATTGTGACCAAGAGTTACGGCCTACACATTGCACACACATACTTATCACGTAATTTTGGAAAGACATAATTATCAGTCACATAAATCCAAACATAAATACTTGAACATAATCATCAAGAAAACACGTTAGATACCTAATTTCTACCAGCAAACATACCCAACCTACAACAATCGATGAGAGCTAGTGACAAGGACATGCAACGGGGAAACATTCCTAGTTTTTGGATTAGAATAGACTGAAACTTAGGGGTCTCTTGGGAAAGAGACCAAGAGTAAGAAAACCCATACCTTTTCTGTCATTCAACACCTTCCAAACCTGCTCCAATGGACAGCCAACTCCCACGACACCAAAGCCTCACCACCGAAACATCAAGCACAATCCGTCAAGAATAATATTTTTGCTTTTCGTTTTTAGCTTAGTTTTTCTTTTGAGTTTTAGCGTACAAGTTCTTCAAAAGCTAAGAACTTTTAATTTTGTTCTTTTACTGATAAAGAAGCGTCAGAATGAGAGTGGAGAATCGTGATAAAGAGAGTGGAGTTTTAGACGTGAGAGTAGCTTAGGAGTAGGAGTTTTAGGTGAAGACTTAGTCAAACTAGGACTCCTTGTTATTTAAATAAAATCTGATTTTTTTCTAAGGCTAAGTGAAATGACTACTAAGCCCTTACTTAAATCAGAAAAATGAAATACAATTTAATTCAACTTAAATATTGCTTCCACCAAGGATCGAACACGGGTGAAGCTCCTCTCGCGAAAATGGGTCAATTCGGGTCAACCCTACCCGAATTGTCCACTATTTTCATTAATTAATTAATTAATTAAATACTTAGGGTAATTAAAATACTAAACCTAGCCTGGAAAAGACCATTTTACCCCTAGACCCTCCAAACCTAAGATTACCCCTTTCAAGTCCGCTAAAAACTCATCCGGGTGAATCTTAATATTAGGGTGTCCTACATGGCTGGACCCAACCTTGACTAGCTCAACTAACTCACCAAGTTGGTTGGCTTGGCTGGTGCATAGGTTCTGAGGTCTGGTTCCACGCGCATCAAGCCGTGTGAACCCGGTCAAATCTAGGCATTCTAGGTACGTTTAGTGATTACTTAGCATAGTCATTTTCGGGTTGTTACAGATCTTTATATATATGTATCTATATGTCTTATTTATGGCATTATGATATTATTATCACTTGTTATATTTGATATGCATGTTATTGGTTTCATTTGATATACATGATGATTGGTCTTACTTAGTATGCATGTTGTTGACTATACTTGTCATGATGATGTATGAGGTAAATGGATTATAACTAAGATAAAATGAATGAATTAGTTCTTATATGACATTAATGAAGTGTGTCGATCTTATGACTGATGTTGAATGAATATGGTGTGAGTTGTTGAATTTGATATACCTAGTCTAGGATGACTTCATAGGAGCACTTGGTGTGAATAGTAATACGAGATTCTACTTTGTGACATCTCTAAAATGAATTAGGTGAAATAGAGCCTAACATGGTTTTTCATGAGGGTATAAGTCCTTAAAATGGTTTATAATGTATTTATGAGGTAGTGTCTAAGATTTTAGGTGAATTGGAAGTCAAATGTCAAGGGGCGACTAAGACGTTGAACGACTAAGTCACCAATGTTCCTCATATGTGTTTTTATGTGCCTATGTGTGTTTCATGATCTTATGAGGTCCTTAGATGAGTTATAATAGTGTATATAGGCAGTGTGTTGAGTTTCATGAAGTTTGACGGTCAAACGTCCATGAACGTCCATGACGTTTGAAAGGTTTGCCTTGAAATGACCTTGTGTGTCTTAGCATGTTTCGTCGAGTTTTATATGTTCGTTTTGGATGAAAGTTATATGGTATGTGCTAAACTCGTATAGGATAATATTTGGGTTGGAAACGTCCGGGCAAACATCCCCAAGACCAACCAAGGGTCCTTGAGGAAGGACCCATGTTGGTGGCCAAGACTGCCAAAAGCAGTCCCACCTACGGATGGAAAATGACGGCCAGTGTCCTGGTCGACGCCTTGTAGGTGGAGGGCGTCGATGGGTACTTAGACTAGGGAGCTTATGCTCCCAATTTCAAGGCTCAGTCCCAAACGACGGCCAACCAGGACGGTCCATTTGTGGACAAAAGGTCCATTGAGGGCAGGCGTCGATGGGTATGTGTCCCTGCGCAGTTCACTGTTAAGTGAAGTGGTGAATTGGTAAATTCACCCCACGTCCAAATAAGAGTTGGGCGGTTACTTATGGTCATTTTGAGTCTTTTAAATATCTTTATAAGTCCTAAACACCTAGATGAATTTATTCTTCAAAATCAAAACCCAAATTCTCTTAGAAATTCTCTAGAACTCCATTGGAGCCAAAACTCATGGAAGAGCTTGGATTGAAGTTTTGATTGGTGATTCTTCATCAAATTGGTGGATTAACATCAGTGAGGTATGATTTCTTCATCCTTGAAACTCTCTTTATCAAGGAGCCAATCTTCAAAGTGATTTTATAAGACTTTCTCAAAAGATAAATTTCTTACTTATGATCTAGCCATGGGTTATTGCATAAAACGTTTTGAAACTTTGAATTATGATTGAATAGATGTTAATTAGATGATTTAACCTATATTATTCATTTACCCATTAAAAACATAACCTCTTCAAATTGGCTATATTTTGGATGTTATGATCTTGCCTTAATGCTTATGAATTATAGTGTAGTTTTCTATAGTCTATTGAATGATGTAATAATTGTATTGAATTAATTTATAGGCTGTCTTAGATTTATAAGTCTATATTGAATTGACTTAGATTCATTGAGTATTGTGATTTATGTATTAAAATGATGATCATGGCCATGAGTAAGGGCCTATTGGTATTGTATTGGATGGTTTAGCTATGGATTGAAGTGGTGAGAATGGATTGGTGGTACGTTTCCCTAATTCTCTTTATATTATGTAATTTAAGTATTTAATTATGTTGTGATTGGTCTTGTCCACTTATGGTTGCAGTGCGATATGTTAAGATGTGTGAATTATGTGACCTTGTCGGCGTTGCCTTATGTATTATGATGATCATGTCCTTATCGGCACTACTTTAAGTATTATGATGATTTGTGTAGTTGATTATGTGAATTATGATCATATTTACCTACATGTTAGGAATGTGAAATTATGTGTTCTTCTATTGATGTTATTAGGTGATCATGTTAGACTATGACTATGTCTATGAGTGTGTAGACTTCCTATTTGGTTATTGAGTCTTATGATGACTACCTTGATGGTTCTATACAAGTATATAGGATGACCTAGAGTTGACTTGGTTGTACCTATGTGCTTCTTGACATGATATACTATATGTGATAAAGTGAAGTGTTTATGTGTCTTGTTTAGGTAGACCTAAGTCCCTCTTCTTGATGTATAAATGATATGTGAATATGAGATGTCTTGACTTAGGATGCTAAAGCCTCTTAGTCTTGTATGTATGAATGATATGTGGCCTTTAACATAGTAAGAAGGTCAAACTTAAGTGGAACCTTTGAGAAAGAAGGTTATGACAAGCTATAAGTCGAAAGCCGTAATAATATCCTTCTTGTGTGAGTGATGGACTTAGGAATGGTTGGCTGAAAAGGCATGAAATCATTCTTCGGAAAGTCATTAAGCTATCCTCTTCTCCATTGAAAGGCAGCCCTAGGGGAACTCTTTGGTAGGGAATGTGATTGGGTTATGAACTAGATATGGAACCCCTTCGTATGATCCTTTATGTGATTACTCTATAAAAACAAAGGCTAGTACAGAATAAGTATGGCAAGGGAAGTAGCTTTAGTTAAGAATGAGGCTAGAGTGCAAAGAAATCCTTCATATTCCTTAACCATGTCCCTACATGGGATGTCTCCAAGTTCAAGTAGAACACCCTTATTGTAGTAGGTTATAACTTCGGATTCCATGTTTAGCTATCAAGGTCTATGTAGGTTATTGCCTATTCTCATCATATGGGATATCTACTAGTGTTGAGAAGTCTACGAAGTTTAGAATTTGGTATGGGACGCTACCTAGACATTGCACCCTTAGGCTTTGAAGATGTTAGTTAGTGAGTCCCTAGGTCTTCTCCAAGACCATTACTTAATGTCCTTAATTTATATTAATGAACTAATGAAGTAATCACTTAAGATTAGAACGCATGTAAATGAAAGAGTACCTAGTCTAGAGTAACTTTAAGGATTTCCTAGTTAAAGTGTGAGGGGGCATAAAGGATGATCTCTCTGTGTCTTATCTAGGGAAGTCTTAAGAATGACTCTAGTCAGGGAAGTTGGTTGATAACTTAGGCATGATCTAAACTTAGGAAGTCTTAAGATTATTTAAGTAACCTTAAAGAGGGTGTATGGGTGTTCTCTTCTAGGATTACTTAAGTAAGTCTTTTGATAACCATGGTAAGGAGAATGTCATATAATACATGTTATCTGTGTTTGTGTATTCGTCTCATTATAAGTAGTCCCGAGGATCATTTAGGTGTGCATAAAGAGGGTGTATGGGCGTTCTCTCTTTGTCTTACTTAATTGAGTCTTAGGATAACTTTTACTGACAAGGTTACATGTTAGAAAGGGTTCACTGTGAAGTGTGAAGTTGAACACTGTAACATGTGATTTAGTTCACCGTAACATTAGCATAATTCACTGTAACATTTCCTTAAATTGTGAATAAATGCTTATGTGATTTCTTATGTATTTCTAAGGTGTTAAATTTTGTTATTTTGCTTATACTATGATGTTTTAATCAAAAGTGCATATTTCCATTAAAGTCCGTTATCATGATTTTTATGCATTAAGACATACTTAGTACATGTGTTTGTACTTATTCCATATTTATCTTTCTCTAAAGTGATTCATAGGTGAAGGTGCTTATTGGGAGTGAAGCTTGGATTATAGGATCTTTCAAGCAAGTTTGAAGTATGTCCTCATTTGACTCGAGGGCATAGATGTCTTTTCATTTCATATTTTGAAGTATTGTAATAAACTTAGTAGTATTGTATTTCAATTGTATGGGTCGTGTCCCAAGTACATTTTGAGTCTAAGATTTGATGACATGAGACTTAGTATTTCCTTTGATTTTATATGAAATAAATTTTGAAAGACTATTCGAATGTTTGTGAAAAGTTTTAATTCCGCACTACTTTTCATATATGTATATGCGATGACTGATGCGAAAGGGCTTGTACAAGACCTCCGAGAGGTCAAATACGCCGGTTGCACTCCGAGAGTGCTATATCTTCTAGGGTATGCTTTTGGGATATGACATACTTGCACATTACACTAGTTTGATTTGGGGTTGTCTTAGGAGATGGTTCTTATGTGAATATTATGACTTATGATGTGCTTATGTCTATATGTTATATGTGTTTGAATTGATGAAAGTTTTATGAATGCTCACCTTTGGTGACCTTAAGGTGATACTTGGTATGAATGGTGGAATGTAACATTACTCATACATTTCACTAAGTATTACTTATGGGCTGCTTGAGGTAAGGAGTGGAGGTAAAAAGGAAAGGTAATGAATGGGCAATATTGAATGTTTCTCAAATGTGATGAATTACTTTATGTGTCTTTTGTGAATGGTATCTGTGTCTATTATGATGTATGAGAACTATATTGTGCTTATTGTATCAAATGTTCATGAAGTTTCTCTAAAAAAGACATGATACATTATTTCTAATTAAATGACCTCTTTAAATCATGTTTTTGCATGGTTATTATACTTAGTGCATTCTTGTACTAACATCATTCTTCTTCACCTTTTTACACCAAGTGTAGGTGGTGGTGGCTTATGGACCTTTCTTAGAATGAAGAGCTTAGATTACTATGTCACATCCGGGGAGCAACCCCTAGAAGTAACATGGCGTACTTGACCTCTCGGAGGTCTTGTACAAGCCCACAACTATAATTCATTGCATTGTCATAGGTAAATTAGCGGAAAATTTAAAACTTTCTTAGCACATCATATGCTAAGACTTTATATATATATAAAATATCATAATACATAGATAGACTCTAAGTCTCTTTGTCATCTTAGACTCAACATCATTAGAGTAAATTAGGGATACGTCCCTTATAACATAATACATAAGTACAATATTTAAGAGCTCTACAGTAAACCATAAGTGGGGAATCCTAGGAACTTAAGGACCCATTCCTTGAGCTTAGGAATCACATATCAAGCTCATCAATCTTAGAGACATACTTTTAAGCATCCATAACCTACACTTTGTGTAAAAAGTAGAGAAGAATGGAGTTAAAACAAGAATGTACTAAGTATGGCAACCATGCAAAAACATGCATTTAAAAGGGACATTTTTTCTTGAAATCATACTTCATGCCTTTTTGAGAAAACTTTATAAAACCTTGATACAATAGCATTTATATCATTCACATACTTCATATAGTCATATTCAAAGTCCAAAAATCATATAAAATTTCACATAGAATTTAAGCCACATTTGGGGTCACTTTATACTGAGCTCCTTTCGCTTTACAATGACTAATTCCCTTTTACAGTGAACATCTTTTCTTTTAACTCCTTAACTTCCTAAGTATCCCTCTAGTGATACTTGGTGCAATGCATCATCTTAGGGCCACAAAGAAAGCATACATACAACATTCATAAGCCAACACATATTATGATAGAAGTACAATGCATCATAGACACACTTAAGTCAAGACTCTAATGGCTTTACAGTAAGCTACATCAACTTGCACATATATTCACTTCACTTCATATAAATCATTATAAGACCTTACTCATGACCCCAATCTAATTCTACTAGTGCAATGTACATGTGAAGCCCTATAACCTCACACATACTTAGTAAACCTTTCATGAGACCACAAGCCTTAACACTATTTCATACACCTACAAGTAAGTGAAGACAACTTCATTCATGTCAAGCAAGCCCTTCATCATATGGTCATTAAGACCACATATTGCATATAAGAACAAGACCACATCAAATAGATCCATTAGGACTCATACAATGCACTTCATCACAACAAGTAGACAATTACTACAAAGTCATGCATAAGGAACATATACATAGAGACATGCATTAGGACACCTTCCTAGGACTTCCCTCAAGAGACACTTGTTCAATGCATAGGTGAGGTCCCATACCCCCACCTACACTAAGCAACTACCCTTAGGTTATCCTAGTTAGGGTCCTCAATTTACTTCCATTGTCCATTTTACTTTAGGGAAGCTATATCCTTAACCGACACTAAGACCATGGGTGCTACATGGAATTTGGTATTGTAGAGCCGTATAGCAATGGAAGGTGTTCTTACCTAGCCAAGGTAGAACATTAACACATTCTAGTATCTCAGTTGATATTACTTGCTAGATCCTATGTGGCAAGCATAGTTATAGAACTTGGAGGTACATGTGGAAACCCTCTTTATGTCTAATGAGACATTGTACTTATCCACTCATGGAAATATCACTCTATGCCATTTTTCTAAGAGGCTAACCACCTCGTGAGGTTTATGGTGACCTACCTTCCTACAGTGGGAAGGGACACCCCTCATCTTCAAGTTCACTCGGTGCTAAGCTAAGTTCTCTTTTTATTAAAAAGTCTTTATTAAATTTATCTCATAAAATTAGGCTTAGGAGAGTCATCCCCTCATATTCTTAGCTCATAGGTCATAGATGAGAGTTCATCAACCTAAATCATGTGAGAAACCCTTTCACATGAACATAGCATATGTAAGCACCTATCTAGTTTAGGGTACACTTGAGAACACCTTTCAAGGCCCTCTATTGACTAGATCTTCATACATGTGTGTGTATACTTATATGTGAGAAAATCTTTCACATAACACATAAATGTCACACATGTTCATACTTCATTTCATTAATGCATAAGTGTACAAGTGTGACTATATGAGCCATGCTTTCATATAAACGTATTTATACACTAGGTATAATCATACTTCATCATACCACATACTTCACATTATACCATATAAGATATGTTCATAATATACTCATGCATTCATATCCATGTACATAAGAGACCTAACCTAGGAACTATCCTATCAAGGTACACATGTGCAATGCATAGACAAAGTCCCATACCTTTGTCATACTAGTACACCTATCAAGTTATCCTAGTTAAGGGATACATAACATACTTTCATGGACTTTAGCTTAGAATTCATAATAGTAGACATTAGTCAATATGAGAACTACCTTTCATTTAGACACCATGATCATATACTACTTGTAAGCATGCATGTAGAGTGCGGATGTGTGTGCATTGGTCAACATGATCACATAATGGCTATCGACAACACATTGAGGCATCCACCCTCTTAGGACCACAATACACAACCAAGCATAGATCACACAACCCATAATTGCATAGGAGACAAGCTAACTTCATATTACACTTAAGACTCCTAACTTTTGCTATTCATGCATTCACATAGAGGTGCATAGGTAGGGGTCATCATTACTTAATACTTTATTAATGGCAGCACCTATACATAACCCTAACATAATCATTCACATGCTCATAACAATAGCAACATAACCTAGATTCATAACAAGAGTAGAAGACTAGGCACAAGTTACACATAAGGTGATCATCATAATCACACACTCATATATTCGTCAATTTGCCTTCAAGACCATAGTCAACACATATATAATGACAATAAAGTAAACACCGCCACCATAAGTGGACCATACCACACAATGACATACAAGGGTTCATCAATTAACAATACTATAGAAAAGTAGAGGGAAAGAGTCATTCTTACCAATCCATCATCCTTTGATCACTATTGATCAGTACACCTTTTTCATCAACAATACGATATAGGAAAGTAGCTAAATATACATTAATCATAAAGGAAACCATGCACAAGTCGCTACAAGATCATGCTACAACAAGTACACTACATCACCAATACACTATAAAATAGAGAGACATTAATCACTTACTAGTATTCATTGCTTTGATCATCATGATCTACATTCATAATATACCAATAATACCAATCTAGGGCAATAGCTAAAGACATAATAATCAAGTCGAAATCATGCTTCATCTAACCTAGAACTTTGATTACATCATGTACATAACATTATTAATCCATAGACTAGAAGAACCTAGATCAATTCATACTAATCCTTCATTAATTTGATCATACAAGATTTATACTCACAATTCAACCATGATATTAACCTAAGTCAGTAGCTACAATCATCATACCATAATCGAATTCCACATTCATACATTATAAAGGCAATGTTAGAGTGAAGACATAGAGATCTAAGCTAGCTTTGTTCAAATCTTCATACATTGATCCACATGGATCATTTATCAACAGTACATCATCAATATACTTAAATAACAGTAGACAAGAGCAATTCAACGTAATAGAATCACAATTCAACCAATAACAAGCCACGATCACAATGCCCATGCAAGGGCTATATCGAGTTTGGGAAGGGACATGGGTTCACAATGCAATTGGATTGAAACTCATGTTAAAACCAATACATTATCATCAATTCATCAAGATTAAGCCTTTAAAAACGTTTTTAGAAAGAACCCATGGCTAGATTGAAGAAGGAGAAGTTAAATCATGAAATCTCTTTTGAAAACTTTGAGATTAACTCTCTAGATGGAAGGATAACTAGAGATGAAGGATCATCATAGCTTTATCTAGAAGAAAACCTCTAAAACTTGATGAAGAATCCATGGGAATCCAAGCTCCAAGTTGTTCTTGAGCTTCACCTTCAATGGAGGTTCTAGAGAGAATATTTTTTTAGGGAAAGTCTAATTTGTGTGAATTGGATTGGGAATGGGTTGATCACGTTTTTGATCACTTAAATACACCCAAAATTCACCAAATAAACCCAAAATCACCAAATAAAACCCTGTAGGGTCAGGTTAGCACGTGGGGTGAATTTACCATTCACCCCTTTAATGAAACAGTGCACAGGCAGCTTGACACAGCCTGCACCAACGGCCACAATCGACACCCAGTAGGTCCATCGATGGACCGTTTGTGGCTTCCGTCGATTGGTCCGTGGGCTGTATTTTGGATGATCCTTATCTCGGATAAGTGTCCAACGATGAAACCACCATTGACGGGCCGTTTGTCAACAAACAGCGCGTCGTTTGGTTCAGTCGATTCACACTGCCAAGGAAGTGTCTCGACATCCTTTGGGTCCTTCTTGTGGGCCCTTTTGTGGGGCCCTTGGGAAATTCTAGTAGTTTCTAAGTCATGGTAGTGAAGTGCACCACTATCCTGAATTAGAGACTGCATGATGCATAGGAAAATTTCACTTTTTCTGATCTTATCGTGCTTTTCTGAAGGTCTGATTTCTTGGTGTTATGAACTTATCTAACATCAATTTTTGTGGTTTTCAAAGAATGAACCCTAGGAGGGCTATTGGTCAGAGGAGAGGAAGAGCAGCTGCTGGGGGCAACCGAGTTCCACCCCAGGCTCCAGCTGAAGGAGTGGTTGTGCCAGTTAATTCAACTGGGTTGACTGATGCTGAGGTGAGGGCATCTCTGGCCCAGATGGCACCATGACATGTTAAATACCTTCCATGCCAGTTTCACCCAAAATGAACGCATAAAACACATCCAAACAAGGCACACACAAGACACACATGAACGTCTCAAGGGCTAACTTTCGAACATCTTGGACGTTCTTGGACGTTTGACCTCCAAACTTCATGAAACTCCATATAGTGCCTATACACATTATTATAAATCATTTTAAGACTTCATAAGTTCATGAAATACAAATATAAGTGGGTATAGACACATGAGGCACATAGGTGACTAGTCGTCGAACGTCTTAATCGTTCCTTGACGTTTGACTCCCAATTCACCTCAAACTTTACACACTGCCTCTTTAAAACCTTATAGACCATTTTAGGACTTTATAACATTATGATGAATATGTTAGGATCTAGACACCCTAACTCATTTCGGAAGTCTTACATATTATTCCCAAATTGAATGTGTCCTTAAATATTCAAGGACATTTATGTTAAGAGTTTCATTAAGTTCATGCAATCGCATAGTAATGTTTCTTTGGTATTGTAGGGCTTGTGTCCCTAAGTATATATATGGAAGTTGTTTCTAAGATTGCATAATGAGACTTAGTACTTTAACTTTGTATTAATGTTTTTAAATGAGATGACTTTTAGTCTTGTGTTATATTATGAATTTTTTTTAAATTTTCCGCTATTTTTATGATTATGCGATGAAAGTATTCTAAGGGATTGTAAAGACCTACGAGAGGTCAAATACGCCGTGTTACGACTAGGGGGTGCTCCTGGGTCATGACAGTATTTAACCTAGGGTTTCATATGTGGTTCTATTATGATGAGATGTTCTTGGTATATAACCTAGGGTTGCATCCGGTGATGACTAGGGTAAGTATAATGTTTATGATTGGAGACTGCATGTGATTATGAAGATATCCAGTATGCTATGATTAATTGTACATGAGTTGCCTTATGAGTTAAATTTATAAACTTTTTGAAAAGTGCGTATAGCAAGTTTTCAACTAAAATTCCATTTTGCATGTTTTAAGGATTTTTGTGCATGGCTTTCATACTTATTACTATATTTGTGCTAACCCATATTTCTAATTTTTATATAAGTGTACGGCTTGGAGATATCAAATTCTACCCTCGTGGCTAGGACCATAGTATATCAAGAAGAAGATTGGTGAGTCCTCATAGTATTCGAGGGCTTGACCATTATGTGCTTTAAGTCTTTCTTTATGTTTTTAGACTTTTGTAAGGGTTGTGTCTCTAAGATTGTATTCAAGTGATATAGATGGTTTGAGAAATAGTGTTGTAGACTCCCACTTGGCTTTTATAAGAGACTTCAATTGTATATAATTTTTTAAATTTTCCGCAATTTTCCCTTGCTCCTTTGTTATGATATGCTATGAAGCTTTTCGGACTCTTGTACGCCGTGTCACATCTAGGGGTAGCCTTGGTAGTGACATTACAGCTTAACATTTGTTATACACCAAACAAAATATGGAATTAGAATTAATTTTAGCATAACTACTATAAAAAAATCTCAAATTGCCAACAGATTTTACTAACAACTTAAGTTGGTTAGTATTCTACTAACAAATTACCAACATATTTCTAACTGAATAATATTTTAAAACTAACAACGAAATTCTAACAGATTACCAACATAAATCTTACTAACTAAGTATTTTAGTTAATAAATACGGCAGGAAAAAATGGCGCCAAATTTAGCAACATTCTATCATTGGATTACCAACAGAAATATTACTAACGGACACCTTTTTTTGGTAATATTACCAATGAAGTATATATCGATTGATAAATATGATAAAAAATTGTTTATATAATTTATTAACATATTACCAATGAATTACTAACCAATCATTTACCAACGACAAGATTGTGTTGCTAAATTTACCAACCAAATATAAATGTGTTGGTAAATTAATAACGAAATGTAATTTGTTGGTAAACTTTCCAACCAATATCAAATTAGTTGGAAATTTTACCGACGAATAAAAATTGTAGTTAGTAAATTACTAACATCATTAAATGGTTGGTAATATACCAACTGATCATTAATTCATTGGTAATATTTACTAACATATTAATTATTAGTTGGTAATATTACATATTAATGTACTAGTTGAATAGTAACTATTACCAACTCTGATAAAATTTATTGGTAAATTATTATTTACTAACTTATATTTTGATAGTTAGTAAATTTACATATTGAAGTTAATTTTTTTTTGTAAATCAGTGTCTATTGTTGAGGCTTTCATGTTTAGTTTGTGTCATTAGGTGTTTTAACTTTTAAATTTTAATCAAAACTTGACTTTGTTCAATATTTTTGATAAACGTGTTCAGATTAGAACCCCGTCAGTGTCATTACCTTCGAAAGGTTATTTTTTATCTAACGAGAAGGTTGATTCATGTTTTGAGGCTTTCATTTTTTGTTTGTGCCGTTATGTGTTTTAAATTTTATGTTTAGGTCAATATTTGACTTTAGTCAATATATTTGTGAACGTGCTCAGATGAGAATTTCGTCAGCATAATTAACTGCAAAGGTCATTTTTTATCTAGTAGGATGGTTGATTTGGGTTTTGAGGCTTTCATTTTTACTGTGTGCCGTTAAGTGTTTTAACGTATAAATTTGGCAAAAAATTATTTTTTGTGAATATAATTGATAACGTGTCCATATAAGAATTTCGTCAGTGCAGTTAAATGTGAAAAATTATTTTTGATGTAATAAGATAGAGGATTCGGGTATTGAGACTTCCGTGTTTAGTTTATGTCGTTAGGCATTTTAGCTTTTAAGTTTGGCTAAAATTTCACTTTAGTCAATATTTTTGGTAATCGTGCTCGAATTGAAATTTTGTAACCGCAGTTAGCCATATTAGTTCAGTTTTGATCTCATAGGATTGTTAGTTCGAGTTTTGAGACTTTTATGTTCAATTTGTGTCGTTAAGAGTTTTAACTTTTAACTTTTGGCTAAAATTTAAATTCGGTCAATTTTTTTTGAAAACATCCTTAAATTTGAATTTCGTCAGCGCACTTAGCTCTGGAAGGTCATTTTTCGCTTTATAGGATTGCTGGTTCTGATTTTGAAGTTTTCATATTCAGTTTGTACTGCTAGGCTATTTAACTTTTATCTTTTGGGAAAAATTTGATTTTGCTTAGTATTAATTGTAAACGTGCTCTGATGAAAATTTTGTCAATGCGATTAGTTTCGAAAGGTCATTTTTATATCTACTAAGATGGTTGTTTCAAGTTTTGAGGCTTCCATTTCAGTTTGTGTTGTTATGCGTTTTAACTTTTAAGTTTTTGCTAAAATTTAGATTCAATCAATATTTTTGGTAAACGTGCTAAAATTGAATTTTATGATATAATGATATGTGTCATATTGAGACTAATTTAACTTGTTATCATAAATTTTGCATTGTTTCATTCAAATATAATTTATAAAATTGATTAATATTTTTGGATTTATTTTCGTGTTTGTAGATTTTTAAATGCTATAACTTAATAAATATTTTACTATTGAATAATCATTCAGTTAATAATATGTTCAAACATATTGACAATCAATTAGTAACCTAACATTGAAATTGAATGATATATTAACAATAAACTAACAATCATATTAGAAAAATAAATAATCATACTAACGTATTTAAAATTTATTACCAACAAGGGTTGTGATGTAGTGGTAAGTACTCCTGCATACTGCATCCTTAACCAAGAGGTCTCAGGTTCGATTCTCGTTAGGTACATAATCATCTTTGTTAAGGAGTACTTTAACACTCAATTTGGGACTTTCCGACGTAGTATGAATCAGAACATGAAGAAAAAAATGACCAACTCCGTTTCAATTCGTTAGTAAAGGTACTAACGATATACTAACAAACAATTAGTTGGTAATTTACCAACGGAAATTAGTGGGTCATGTTTCAAAATTTTGTAACAACATCTTTGGGTGTTTACCAACTGATTTTTGGTTGGTAAGTTTACCAACAAATTAAAATTGATTGGAAATATTTACCGACGAGCTTTTTAGCAACGAATTAATATAAGTTTGCATTTGGTTGGTAATTCAATTTGCCAACCGATTTGATCAATTAACCAACAAATTTTTTTGTTGGTAATTGAGGTTTTTTTTTAGTGATACCTGTACTGGTAATGACAATATTATTGATACACCTATTTAATATTATTCTTATATATCCTACCAAACATCATTTAAAATGATAATGTGGAAAATTTAATAGGCCTGCATTTTAGTAGTCCTTCGTTAGAAAAGGCACAAAGGGAAACATTCCAGGCACACACACCTAACGATAGAAAAATGACTATATATAACCCAATAACAGTTGTTCAGAGTTAATTGATCGAAATGGAACACAGAATGTATAAGACGGAGCTCAGGTCAGTTCTATTCGTTTTGCTTGTTGCAGTTTCTCCGGTTTATGGGAATTTCGACTACCTGCAGCTCGTTTTAACTTGGCCACCAACCTTTTGCTACTGGCCAAAAAATATTTGCAAGAGAACAGCTAATAACTTTACGATTCACGGGCTTTGGCCCGAAAAAGAGGAGTTTCGATTGGAGTTCTGCACTGGCAAAACTAAGTATAATCATTTCAGAGTAAATGTACATTGTTTTCCCAAACACTTCTAAATTAATTATTTTTTTAAAAAAAAAACTTGTTTTCGTTTTAACAGTCTTTTGCTATGTTTTGTAGGATAGTATAGTCAATGATCTGGAGAAGGAACACCATTGGATTCAATTGAAGTTCGATGAACAATACGCCAGGAGTAATCAACCTCTCTGGAGCCATGAGTACACAAAGCATGGAATGTGCTCTTCAAATCTTTACGATCAGAGAGCATATTTCTTATTAGCCATGCGCTTAAAAGATAAGTTTGATCTTTTGACAACTTTCAGAACTCATGGAATTACTCGCGGAACAAAGCATACATTTAATGAAATCCAAAGTGCCATCAAGACAGTTACAAATAAAGTAGTTGCTGATCTCAAGTGCGTCCAACATATCAAAGGAGTACAGGAACTAAAAGAGATAGGCATATGTTTTACCCCGAAGGCAGATAGTTTTTATCCATGTCGTCAGGGTAACACTTGCGATGAAAGTACGAGTATTTTGTTTCGATGAATAGTCAAGATTATTAAGCAGAAAATATAATGACCTATTATTTTGCTGGTTTATTATCTCACGTCGTATATAGATGATATTTTCTTGCCTAAAATCAACATGCCGGTATCCATGTCCACAATTTTTATATATGTGAGCTGAATGAAGCAAAGTAAAACAACTTTATGTTACGGGCCTAATATCATACTTAGGTGCAGACGCGGCTCAAGCATATTAGTGGCCTAAAGCAAAAATTAAACGGGACTTTAAATTTGAATTGTCAATTAACTTTATATTATTGATATTTTCTAGTTTTCAATTGATAATATAACCATTCTTATTTTAAATTATTTTTCAGGAGATATCGTACTTCAAATATGTCAAATTTCTTCTATAATTCCTTCATTTTTCATGAAAAGTTTACTTTTTCTACAAATAGTATTCAATATTTGTTAAAAATAAAAAATTATAACCTATTATTATTAAAAGTGAGGCCCCTTAAATTTGGCGGCCTAAGACACATGTCTTTTTTTAACACTGTCGAGTCACGCCTGCTTATATGACCTGCGACCCCTTTATCTATAATTGAGCATATATATGATATAATTAACTTTAATCATTACTAAAAAGAAAAGTGTTATCCATCGAGAATTGTTAAGAAATTTTATTCTGTAAAATATGATATTTCTCACTCATTTCTCATTGAACTAGCTTAGTCGGAAAATGTGTTTGGGGATTTTAGGTGTGAATGAGAAATGAGAAAAGGCACCTTTTGAATTGGCACCTTTCCATATCACCTTTTAAGCGTCTATAAATTCAGAGTTCTTGCCTCAAATTTTATACAGTGAATGAATAAAAATCAGAAATTCTTCTTATCTTCTTGGTGCGTTGTTTTCAAATATAAAATAAATATTGTGTCGTTTTCTACGTTTATTGAGTTTCCCAGAAGTGGATAATTTGCATTTCCACTATTTGAAAACCTTTTTCCCTTCTATCTTAGGTGGAAGTTAACCTAAAATATTGAAAACAATAAGGGGATTACATATAATTCCTTAAGAACACTTAAGTAACATATTCTACTTCTTCTATACATCCGACCTAATGTTTTGAACACAAGATACACATAAGATTAGAATTATATCTACGGGCGCTTGCTTGCTAAACATGTCAAAGTTCAAAATGGAACGGTGAAGAAGCAATTTGTAATACCCTAATTCTCCCCAGTCTCTTGATATATATGAGTGACATAGATTATAGTATTACATAATCATCCTTCAATTTGACGTTAAATTTCACAAGCACATGTTGTTGACTATCTTGTCTTTTTTACTGTCTTGTGATTTATATTATATTGCTGAATATATTTATGTATATATTGTTAAACATTAGATGACACATTATCACCGTAAGACTATTATTACAGATAGGTTATCAAACATGTTAATTAATTACATGTTGACCTTAATACTAGTTTACTGAATAGTTCTACACGCCTTGGTTTGTCTTGACTTGATCTATAACAGCATCTGGGGAGTTAGTATGATAAACAGTTGATTGGTCATCGTTTGTGCAGACAGTGAAGTTTTATTGATAAATTCATATTAAATTTGGGTTAAATCTTGATGTTACTGCGGGAAACATGGGACCTATCACAAGGAACCAAGCCAAGCTGTTGGGATAATAAGCCTCAGGAGTGCCGTCCGAATCTGCTATTGCTTTTGGTTTGTCCCCAAGATATGTGAAGTCTCCTGTGAAAGAAGCAAAAGAATACATCGCCGAAATGGTCGAGAGGGTTCTTGCCCAATTGAGCCTATCTACATACGAAAAGCCTTTTGCTTTAGTCGACGATGATGTTTTGAGCACTGGATCTACCCCACATAACATGTTTGCATCACATGTTTGGGAAAATCAACACCATTCTCCATCACCTACTATGGTAATGCACGCAATGGTGACTAGCACTTTATTTGTCGAAGAACAACTTGCGAGCTTGGCAAGAGCTATTGAAGGCTTGACCAAGTATGTTCAAGATCAAGATGATCGAATTGTTAAGCTAACTTATAGGATGGAAGGCATGATGGATGAAGAATCAAGCCATGCGCCTGGAAAACGTCCACAAGTACAAGAGACAGTTGATCGTAAAGCAAGTGGAACATGCTAAAGAGATCCAAGTTTCTTCTGACGGAACGATCCCCATCAACAAAATCAAGGAGTTCTTTATGGGGACCATTAAAGACAAGTACGAGGTTGCTACGAAATCTTCCTTGACATATGCAAGACCATACACTGCAAGGATTGATAGCTTGAAAATGCCTGCCGGTTATCAACCTCCAAAATTTCAGCAGTTCCATGGTAAGGGAAGCCCAAAGCAACATGTGGAACACTTCATTGAAACGTGCAACAATGCTGGGATATACGGAGACTACCTCGTCAAACAATTTTTCCGCTCCCTTAAGGGCAATGCTTTCGATTGGTACACAGACCTTGAGTCTTGTTCCATTGATAGTTGGGAACAAATGGAGCAAGAATTTCTCAACCACTTCTAGAGCACAAGACGTACCGTAAGCATGGTGGAACTTACAAACACACGTCAGCGCAATGAAGAGCCGGTCTTTGACTTCATCAACCGATGGAGGCATGCAAGTCTAAACTGTAAAGATAGACTTAGTGAAGCTTCAGGCATAGAGATGTGCATTCAAGGTATGCATTGGGGTCTCCGCTATATTTTGCAAGGCATAAAGCCTAAAACTTTTGAAGAATTGGCCACTCGCACTCATGATATGGAGTTGAGCATGTCTTCAGTTGGAACTGAAGTGCCACATGTCCACGAACTCCGCAAAGTCAAAGAAAGGAAAGAATTCAAGAAAATAGGAAAATATTTGCCTAAGATTGAAAACAAGGAATCCATGAACGTCAATACATCTCATGTGAAATTCACCACAAGGCTGGGAAATACACAGAGCGCAAAATCAACTTCTTTTAAAAGAAGGACGAATCAAAAGCTCACTTTGAAGGAAATGCAGCGAAAGGACTACCCATTTCTTGACTCAGATGCTTCCGCAATCTTTGATGAACTCCTTGAGATTAAACTTTTTGAGTTACCAGAGATGAAACGACCAGATGAAGCAGGGAGGAGTGATAATCCAAAATACTACAAATATCATCGGTTGGTTGGCCACCTTATCGAGAAATGCTTCGTCTTCAAGGACAAAATCATGGACTTAGCTCGCAAAGGGAATATTGAACTTGAAGATGAGAAATTGAGTTCAAACCAAGTCAATTTCGCTTATGACTTACCCAATATGGTCATGACCTGCAATTTTGTTGAATGAAACAATGAGCAAGACATCCCAAACATCAATGAGACAAGAATGGTTAAGTTTGGAGACTTTGAGCCCATTGATGTAAATAATATGTTATCTCTTCCTATACTAAGTGATGCGGCTTCTGTACGAGAGGTATCGACGAGAGAAGATGAAGACCCAGTCGATGATCTTGATGATATGGGTTGGACTCTTGTGACTCGCCATAGACGCCGAAAAATGAGTTCGCACAAAGAGTCAACAAAGCGACACGTCAGGGAAAAGATGGTAAGGAGACCCAAAACCAAAACTTTGAGTCTGCATTCAAAGAAAAAGGAAATAAACGCGCACCACTACCAAGAAAGGCCTCGACCAATTATATTTGGAGAATATTTGCCATATTGGTTCTACAAAAAGTTCACATGTGATGGCACAAAAGCTCTATGTTGTAATGTCGATGAAAAGGAAGCGAAAGATGCAACTCCATCATAGCAATCATCAAATGATTCTCCAAAGTCGTCTCCTAAAGTTGAAAATCCATCATGCTCATCACCAAAAGATGCTTCACATTCATCTCCTGGATTCAAAAATGCATGTATGGCCAAAATCACATTCTCCGACGATGAACTTCTGTTTGGTGACACGTTTCATAATCGCCCTTTATTCATGGTCGGTTTTGCGAGTGAGAAAAGAGTAAATAGAATCCTAGTCGATGGAGGATCTGGAATCAACATCCTTCCGATTCGCACAATGAAAGAACTTGGGATATCAACAGCAGATCTTATTGATAGTCGCTTGATGATCCAAGGATTCAATCAAGGTAACAAAGGTCCATAGGGACCGTCAAAGTAGACCTCACCATCGAGAGTTACAATCAATGTGTGTACATGTAATTGAGGATTATAAAGACTTCATATAACATTTTTGCTTGGTAGGCCATGGGTACATGAGAACAAAGTAGTCCCATAATACCTACCACCAATGTTTGAAGTATTATGAGAATGGAGTTGCAAAAAGGATTATTGCAGATGATAATCAATTCACTGAAGTTGAAGCTCACTTTGCTGATGCAAAGTTTTATTTGAAGAAATATTCCATAAAAGTTAATGACATTGCATCCGAAAATGTCGGACTCCTCAACAAGATGGCTAAGGTAGCGGTCGGTAAGCCAAAAGTCGCAAATAAGGAAGATCCAAAGCTTGGCAATCCAAACAAGATGTCTAACATGATTGATACTTTTTCAAGTAAAAAGGTCACATCCATTCTTCGTTATGTACCAAAGGCAAAGGAGGACAAGGGACACTCTCTCGAGTTGCGAGAAAGTGCACTGGAAGGTTTGACCCTTCCTGTAAGGAGAATTGTATGATGAAGTCATCAACAAAATTACATGGAAGTCTATGGCTCCTGATTCATTGCTTCACGTAAATTTGTGGCCTCTAAGTCACCCCAATATGAAGCACTCCCAATGAAGCGTAAGAAGAAGGTTTTGATCCTAATGCTTACAGGTTGCTAGAAAAAGCTGGATTCGATCCAAATGAACCATCAAAATTGGGGAAGCTTCCGTCCAACCCGTTATGAGTCAACAACGTGAAGGGTGGGCTACAAAAAGCCTCCACCTATCCACGTATCCATAAAAAGGGTGAGCAACAACTACATAACTGTGGAAGATGAGTCTGCTAATTTAACAAGAGGCCTTTGTCTTCGATCGACTTGGAAGCTCAACATAGAGGATTTCTTATTGAGAGGTTAGGACCATTGAGGAATAAAAACAAGGGTCGAAGAAATA